>JACN01106534.1:0-22189 GCA_000787155.1 Scartelaos histophorus | reverse complement strand
AACAAGCAGGCAGATGGATAATTGTGCACTTGATGATTATGTGATTATGTTATATCTTTGTATAGGGTTTTATTATATTTTAAATGTGGAGTTTTCATAAAAAATTTCAACTTTTTTCTTTTTTTTACTTTTTTCTTTTTTTATATTTCTAAAATAGTCACGTGTCTTTTTTACCCATTCTTTTGTATTATGATCAGAGATGAGCGAAACCAGTCGATCATTGTGAGCGGTGAATCTGGAGCTGGAAAGACTGTCTCTGCCAAATATGCAATGAGATACTTTGCCACAGTCAGTGGGTCAGCCAGTGAAGCAAACATCGAAGAGAAAGTACTGGCCTCAAACCCCATCATGGAGGTGAGTGCTAATGTGGATACAGAATCAAACAAAGGGATTAATGGCTCTAAGCACAAAACTACAGATGGTGTTTTTGAATGTTTGAACTTTGAACTTTGAACTTGTCTTTCATTTTATTATTATTTAATTTAGCTTTGATTAAGAGTGAGAAACATCATTTTATTTTTTTGAATGCGAATATGAAATATTTGACAAACTTTTTGAATGTTTTGAATCTTGGATCTTTGAATTTAAAGGTGCTATTCTGTGGAACTTTCCCGCCAAAGCAATAGCATCTCCATGGAGACAAACTGGTAGCATTCTCTTACTAGAAAAATTACACTGTAAACCTTTAAAGTTAACGGCATTCATACCATTTGTTTACTCATATTATAAGCATTAGCATTCACCACTTATTTTATCCAGCTGCAGGGTAGTTTTCCATTATACATTTTGGTTTTATGTTTGCCTATTTCTTTCCATTGGTTTTTCAGCTCTTTAAATGCCTCCATCATACTCACTCCACCCCCACCCTTTATTTCCAGCTCTTCTTCCAGTCACTCTATTCATCCTGGCCAGTCATGAGCCAGCTGCAAAGAGGAATAGAATCATGCTTTCCCTTGCAGCAGTGATGCTACTGTTATCGTTCAGTCCTTTCACAAAGCATTGCACCATTCCAGATGTTTCAGTTCTGTTACTAATAATGATAAGTTGATATCTGTAGATACTCAATATTAACCAACTGAAAGGGACTGAAAATGGCTTTTCCTTCTTTTCCCAACACACAAAATGGTGTAATTGCTGTCCTGCAAGTACAACACTGTGAACATTCTGGGCCTACATCAGTTTAGTCTAAGGGCCTGATCTTGCCCTCGATCTTGGCGCTAGCGATTATGAGGGGGTGTGTCCAGGTTGGGCTGTACTTTACTGCTTGGGGCTGGAGTGGGACTGTACTAGTACATATACGGTGATGACATCTCAACCAATCTGCTGTGACCACTGCATTTAAAAGCACTGCCAGTGTGGGTAATGTCTGCAATCTTTGCCTCATTACCAGGCAGGGTGTGGGAGAAAAATGAATGGGCACACTGATTCCTGTCAAAGTCCGGCCACTCCACAGCTCCGTGTACAGTTTTCTACGGTTTTGAGGGTCACCTACCTACTGGAACTAACATTATAAACTAACCAAAGTGGCACAGTGGAAATAATTTGGTCATGAAATTAAATGGAGCTGATGACAGAAAGGGTATGAGGAAATCTGACATTGCAGTATTAGGACCGCAAACAGAGTAAGAAAAAACACTTTAAGACAGCAATGTAAAGAGCCTCATGTGAATGAGCAGCTTTTGTACAGATCCAGATCAAACAAAACTATAGATACAGGAAGCAGGTGAGGGGCTGTGCTCTGGGCATCCAGACAGTGCGTGAACATACCACATAGCACACTGACATGCTATGAATGGAAAGCATTAATCATTCTAATATATTTGCACATTGTTTTTCAATGGACTAATTAATATTTATCTGGCAATTCCCTGAAAGTGCCACACCACGTCCTCAGTCTACTGCACCTGATATTCAGGCATGGCACACCTCTTATTTAGATCTCCACACCCTACACTTGCTCTAGCGCTATGATCTGGTACAAGAAAGGGCCCTATATGTCTAAAAATATCTTGCATACAATTAAAGGTCTGATTAAAATATCTAACAGATCACACATAAATTATGTTATTTTCATAAATAGAAAATAGTTGGCTACACTGGACACTACATCTTGAAGAATTCACTACACAGCACCTTAGTTAACAGCCTTTTCTGCTGATTTTCTGTGAATACATTTGCAGTTTTCCATTCTTGGCATTAAACTACTGTATCAAACTTCGGAGCCTAATTACCCTCTGTAGTCATCTTATTATATTTGTGTTATAGGCCATTGGAAATGCAAAGACCACCAGAAATGACAACAGCAGTCGATTTGGGAAATATATTGAAATTGGTTTTGACAACCGCTACCGCATTATAGGTGCCAACATGAGAACATATCTTCTGGAAAAATCTAGAGTGGTGTTCCAGGTAAGTACACAATACTGAACTGTTATTCATATTTTTTATATAAACTATACTTGATATCATAGACTGTATATATAAATGGTTTATAGTATCAAGTATATATAGCCGGCGTGTGTCGTACAGGACCTGCACCACAAGGCTCTTCCAGCTCCTGCTGCAGTAAGCCTTGTCAGTTTGGTCCTAAAATGTTCATATTAACATGATCCAGATTTTTTTTTATTTATTTTTTTGCTATTTTGTCCGACAAAAAAATGCTATGGGTGACGTCACACTCGCTTCGTCCACTTTTTTATACAGTCTATGCTTGATACCTGACCACGTGCCTCAGTGAACCAGCTCGCACTGATACTTCAGCTGTGAGAGTGTTCCTGGCTTCCTTTAGAGCTGCACAACTATGTGGCAGTAATGGCTTTCCTTACGCAGACAAGTAGCAGAGACAAAGTAGTCTGCCTCTATACAATGCACATGAATAGACTTTATGCACCTTATGGTCCACTAGGTTCTTGTTAAGCTTAAGGTTACCATAGTTTTATTTAAGAACCTTGTCTAAGTTTAATTCACCAGTTATTGTTTTCAATTATAAATGTATTTCTGGTGAGAGAGCAAGTATACACAATGCAGTTCTTGAGGAATGAGGATGTTACAGGCAACTACAGGCTACTTCCCAATCGACATTTTTCTCATGCCAAGTGCCACCCCTTTGTAGGTGTGGGCAGGTGTGCACCTTTATGTGTGTTTGCTGTCTTGCTGTCTATATTCAGGCACAGTAACACCAAAGCAGAGCTTGGAGATTACAAGTGAAAAAACATTGATTTGATTCCTTTATGGTAATCAAATTAAAATCACAGTTTGATAATTTTGATAATAGGATATCCTGTCTTTTTATTTAAACATTTTGCTGTACCTGTAGTTTAATGGAAAAAGTTTGTAGAAGATTAGTTAAACAGTGAATATTTCAGACTTCTCGAGTCAATGTGGTCTCAGAACAGAATCCTCCTTTTTAAACTTATATTGCAAATCAAATTTCACTACTACAAGATGTGTGTAAAATCCCTCACTCATCCAGGTAGAAAAAGGAGAAATTCAAATTGACCTTTTAACTTTCACTACTAAAAGTAAGTTATTAAAAAAAACACAGCGTTATTTTCAAAATTGTGCAGCCCTAATTCCTTTGTCTGTGGTTAAAATACAAGTCCCAGAATTTTTCCTCAGTGATCAATGATTTCTCTTTAGTAAACATTGTCCACTGTTTCTCTTGTTCTTCCCAATTTAAATTTGTGTGATGACAACAACCGTAGCTTTTTCTACATTGCATTGTTCTCATTGTCGTGTGTGCTTTTTCTTTAGGCTGATGAGGAAAGAAATTACCACATCTTCTACCAGCTCTGTGCCTCAGCTCATCTGCCAGAGTTAAAAGTATTGAAATTAGGTAAGCCTAGATGTTTGCTCTATACCCAAATACAGCAAAGCGGTAACATTAATTTATGTTTCCGTATTCCCATGGCTTTTCATGAGGAGTCAAAATGACTCATACTGATCTAAGATAACTCAGCAGCAGCATTAGAACACATGGGGTTGTACAGACGCCGACTCTGCCCCCCTTGTGAGCTCTACACCTGCGCTCTGCTCTGCCACGGTCGCTCTGTTGGCCTCTTTTCTCTTGTGCATATCCACACTCTCAGATGGGCAGCTGTTGTCCCTTCCTTTCCCGCTGACTTCCTGCCTCTTTCCATTGAAAGAGCCTCATACATTGAAGTGGCTTGTTGCTAGGCGACAGACCATCATTTTTAAAAGTGTTAAAATCAACAAATTGCAGACTTTTGTTTAATTAATTGTTGTTCATTTGTCTTTATTTATTTATTTATTTATAGTTTTCATTTTTAGACATAAAGGGAGATTAAATGTAACTAATCTGTATTTAATTAATTTATTTATTTTCATTCAGGACATGCAAATGATTTTCTATACACTAGGCAAGGACGTAATCCTGTTATTGATGGTGTGGATGACACCAAGGAGCTCAGTACCACACGAAATGCCTTTACACTATTAGGTAAAACACAACAAATATTTATTCTGTTAAATAAAAAATTGAAGAAGAAAAGCATATATACATTTATGCACATTAATTGAGCATCATTGTGTTTGTTTCACCAGTCATGTTTGTGTTGATTTACAGGGATAAATGAATCATATCAGATGGGCCTGTTTCAGGTGCTAGCTGCTATTCTTCATCTGGGAAATGTAGAAATAAAGGACAAGGATTCTGACAGCAGTTTCATAGCTGTAAGTATTTAAGGTTTATACTGAGTTACACTGTCTAACCTGAGATGTAACTTAAGGGTTGTCTCTGATTCTGTTTTAGCCAAACAACAGCCACTTGACATCTTTCTGTGAGCTGGTGGGGGTCAGTTACCAGGACATGTCCCAGTGGCTGTGTCACAGGAGGCTGAAGACAGCTACAGAGACGTATATCAAAACCCTTCCTCGGCTCCAAGCCACCAACGCCCGAGATGCCCTGTCTAAACATATCTACGCCAAGCTTTTTAACTGGATTGTGGAGCATGTGAACAAGGCCCTGATCGCAAATGTTAAACAGCACTCATTCATTGGGGTCCTCGACATCTATGGGTAGGTGTGTTATACACATAAATTACAGTATATATTGGTTATAAACAATAAATAAAGCATTTAATTTATTTAATTGCTTCCTTGCCCTAAGGTTTGAGACATTTGATATCAACAGCTTTGAGCAGTTCTGTATTAACTATGCAAATGAGAAACTTCAGCAACAGTTCAACATGGTGAGTGAAGTAAACAAGTGGACTGTGTACTGCTGAAATGAGAACAATGTGCAGAACATAACCTTTTTGGGTGCATACGCAGCACGTCTTCAAGTTGGAACAGGAGGAATATATGAAGGAGCAAATTCCCTGGACTCTCATAGATTTCTATGACAATCAGCCCTGCATTAATCTTATAGAGGCCAAAATGGGTATCCTAGATCTTCTGGATGAAGAGTGCAAGGTAATCATTTTTGCAGTATGGTCTAAATCTGAATTGGGTAAACTAGACTAGTGTATCTTGCTATACTATGTGCAGACTTGTCAGTGTCTGCAAAGTACACTTAAAGGTCATTTATGGTTTGTTGACTTTTCAGGCAGTCCAGATTGTGATACCATTCAAATCACAACTTTAAAGAATTTTTTTTACTGTAACATTGTTTCGAGTTGTCTAAAGTTATCCAAGATATTTGTGACCGTAAATGTTTTTTTTTCTTTGAATTCAGATGCCTAAAGGTTCTGATGATTCCTGGGCACAGAAACTGTACAACACGCATCTTAAGACTTGTTCTCTGTTTGAGAAACCGCGCATGTCCAACCGCGCCTTCATCATACAGCACTTTGCTGACAAGGTGCGCTTCTGTTTATCTGCACCTCACGATTTATATGTATTTATTAATTATTTTAACTGGGACAATGTAGATTCAAAGAAGGGTTAGATTAGAATGGTGACATTTTGTTTTCTTTTTAGGTAGAATATCAGTGTGAGGGTTTCCTGGAAAAGAACAAGGATACTGTAAATGAAGACCAAATTAATGTGCTGAAGGCCAGCAAGGTGAGCTACACAAACACTATTGTGTATCAGTGTTCAGTATGTAGTCTTCAGTCTCTGCTCTGTTTTGTACCCAACATGCAGTGCAATCATGGTTCTGAAGTGCAAGTGCTTTGTGGACACATTGTTGTGGTTTAAATCAGTCAGCAAAGCAGCACCCTCTGCTGGCCATGTGAGGCCATCGTAAATCCTCATCACTGTTGTGGGTTCACTCACTTCCACCATGTGTTTGTCCACATGATTAAAAAGTCATCTGTCAGTATTCTTCTAGAGTTGTACAAGAACAGAATGGGGCTCTGTTTCTCTTACACTGCATTACATTACATATGTAAGAGATGGCATTTCCCTTTTGCACCTCTAGTATCAGTGTACATCACACTTGTGAACATTTGTTTCAATTTTTCTGAATTTTTGTTTTTCATATACCATTGTAATGCCATTGTATTTGTGTCTCATTGTCTTTTTGTGTGTTATTCTTGTAATGTGTCTACATCGTCATGACAACCCTTCCAGAAGGTAAACCCGGGTGTTTCAGCTGGTTCACCTCATCTTCTTAGTTTTTTCTGTGTGCCTCTCTGTTCACAAAGTTTGTGTCACTAACTGCACTATGTGGATATGTAATGTGTGGCAGCTGCATTTGAAGCACTTTTTGAGGGAAAGGATGTGACATGGGTAACTGTGTAAGACTTTGGTTCACGGTGCTGGAGGAAGGAGAGCAGTGCATGGCAGCGCTCTGAGCACAACAGGAAGACATAATATGCACATAACACAGCATCTTCCTCATATAACTTCAAGGTTATATGGTACATGGCAGCCTATACTAAATAATTCATAACAATTTGTTAAAAAAATTTCAAGTAACACATTTTCACTAACAATATAATAAACACTAACAATATAATAATAATTATCAATCATCTGATCACATTACTGAAACTAAAGTGTAATTGGTATCATTTATTACAATCTTGCCTATTTTGATCACTTACATAAACTAAATGTACCAAAAAAGATAAAAAATATATATTTAATATCCCAAGTGTGTGAAAATTTTATCTGAACATTATGAATGACTTTGTCTCACTTTTCTAGTTCAACGTGTTAGTGGAGCTGTTTCTGGATGAGGAAAAGGCCACCAGTCCAACTGGACAAGTCCCTGGGACTGGAGGTCGAACACGACTCAGCGTCAAACCTGATAAGAGTCGCGATAAGAGCAGCAAGGAACACAAGAAGACCGTTGGCTGCCAGGTTCATGTTAACCACGTTTGATTAATTACCTTATTCTTTAATTAAGGAAAATGACCAATGACCATTACAATTTACAAATTGTATAATATCTGTCTTGATACAGTTTCGAAACTCTCTTCAAATGCTAATGGATACTCTGAATGCTACCACTCCACATTATGTTCGATGCATCAAGCCCAATGACTTCAAGCAGGCCTTTACGTAAGTTTATTCCCTAATGACACATTCTGCTCATGGTAATTCTGTTTACATGATGTGACTTTTAAGTTAACTGATTGTTTGGACATATTTTAAATAAAATGTATTGTTTTTTTTTTTGTCTTTTATACCAGATTTGATCCTAAACGTGCAGTGCAGCAGCTCAGAGCCTGTGGTGTTCTGGAAACCATTCGCATCTCTGCAGCAGGCTTCCCATCCAGGTAATTACAAATAATTTTTATTTATTATCTTACGAACTGCATGTGGGTGCTGTGTTGCTGAGTTGCACTTTCATGGCTGTTCTAGGTGGACCTATCAGGAGTTCTTCAGTCGGTATAGAGTCCTGATGAAACAAAAGGATGTCCTCCCAGACAAAAAGTTAACCTGCAGAAATGTCCTGGAGAAACTTGTCCAGGTAAAATATGATTTGTACTAGCAATCAAACTAGTAAATCAATTGATATGTTGTACCAAAATGTATGAAATGCTCTCCTGTGTTTGGGTTTACCAGGATCAAGATAAATACCAGTTTGGTAAAACAAAAATCTTCTTTAGAGCTGGCCAGGTGGCTTATCTGGAGAAGCTCAGGGCAGACAAATTACGCGCTGCATGTATTCGCATCCAGAAAACTATTCGCTGCTGGCTCGCTCGCAAGAAGTATCTTCGTCAACGCAAGGCTGCTATCACGATCCAGAGGTTCACCCGTGGATACCAGGCCCGCTGGTTTGTACACTACACATACTTTTAATACACATGCTACACATACTGCCTAATACAACACTTTTATTAAATTTTGTGTGTTCATAAATATACACATTGATCACAACATAATTATAGTAATACTTGACACATCAAAATGTCTTGTTGTTCTATAGCTTGGCAAAGTTCTTGCGGCGCACCCAGGCAGCTACTATCATACAGAAGTATCAGCGGATGTATGTAGAGAGGAAGCGCTACAGGCAGAAGCAGGCAGCCGCCTTGGCCATGCAGAGAATCCTTCGAGCTTACATGGCCCGCCAGAAATATCTAGCGGTAATTTAAAAGAAGAAAAATACTATTGTGAATGGATTTTGTTTCCCTTATTCATGACTATATCCGTTTGTAGCTTGTGCGGGAGGCCAAGGTTGTCATCATCCAGAAACGTGTCCGAGGGTGGTTGGCCCGGTGTTGGTACAAACGCTGCCTCTACTCCATTGTTTACCTGCAGTGTTGCATTCGCAGAATGAGAGCCAGACGCGAGCTGAAGAAACTCAAGATCGAGGCTCGCTCCGTGGAGCACTTCAAAAAGCTCAACAAAGGCATGGAAAACAAAATCATGCAGCTACAGAGGAAGATAGACGAGCAGGTCCCTCATTTCCCTCATTTCATTCAGTTCAAATGTTTCTTATTTACTGGTTTCGTGGCTCTAAACATCTTTTCTTCCTTTTAGAACAAAGAAAATCGTTTGGTCAACGAGAGGCTGGTTAATATAGAAAGTTCATACACAGCAGAAAGTGAAAAAATGCGAAGTGAGCTCAATCGTCTTCATGGTGTGGAAGAAGATGCAAAGAACAAAGCTAACCAGTTATCAACACTGCTGGAGGAACTGGAGAGGTTAAAGAAAGAGCTTACCACCACACAACAAGAAAAGAGAACTATTGAGGACTGGGCACAAAACTACAAGGCTGAAATGGAAAAGGTCAGACTCCAGGTCACTTGCTTATCTGGTAGTTTCACTGAAATACTTGCATAGCACATGTAGGAGATGTTTCATGCTGTTAATTTGCATGAGAGAAAAAGCACATTATTTTCCTGCAATGTAAGAGACAGAGTGATCTTGGGGAACAAGGAAAAATGGTGGGCTCAGAAATCATTATTGCCCCTCTTCAGGTGAGAGGAGGCAATTGTAGTTTCAGGGCATATATAATGCTGGACAACATACTACATTTTTGTACTTGTGTTTGCAGTAGTAGCATATTTTTGTAGCTTTTAAAAACATCTTTAGACTACATGATTTATATTTATTCAAAAATATATATATATAAAAGCATAATACATGAGGTCAAAATGTGTGATTAGAGCTGTTTTGAACTATTCTAGACGGTGTCAGAACTCAAAGACCAGAATGGTTCACTGAAGAAAGAGAAGGACGATTTGAACAGGTTGATTCAGGAACAGAGTCAACAAATGACAGGCAAGTACATAACACAGTGCATAATCTTAATAGCACAGAAATAAATGTAAATATGTTGACGGCTACAAAGGGTTTTAGAAATGTAATTAATAATAATAATAATAATAATGGTGATCTGTACAGAAAAAATGACTCGAGCAATAGCACAAGAGACTCAGCAACTCGAAACTGATTTGAACGAGGAGCGTTCTCGTTACCAGAATCTCCTCTCCGAACACCTTCGCCTGGAGGAGAAGTACGACGACCTGAAAGAAGAGATTTCTTCTGTAAGTAACTGAGGTCTATTTTACTTCGCATAGAATTTCATAGAGCCTCACTTACATGTGTAACTGTTGTTTTCATAGGTTTTATTAATTTGAGCTTGTGTTTAAGATTGGTAATTTATACTAGTGGTTGTGTAAAGACCCCCCCCAAAAAACAGGTAATGTCATGTGATGTTTTGTGTTACCAGCACATCTCAAAGCCTGGGCACAGGAGAACAGACTCCACTCACAGCAGCAACGAGTCAGAGTACACCTACAACTCAGAATATGCAGACATGGACAGCTCCAGAGCCAGAGAAGTAAGCCAGCTTTATTTGTTAATTTGGAGACAGCAGTACAGCTAGAAGGCATCTATGTGTCTTTTATTATTATTTAATGTATTATCTTCCTCCTGTGCAGGACGTAACACGAGGACTAGACACAACTCTCACTCTGAAGCTCCAGAAGCGTCTAACAGAACTTGAACAAGAAAAACAGTCTCTGCGTGATGAGTTAGAAAACAAAGAAGAGCAGTACCAGCGGGCTAGAGCCAGGGTACAGCTACACATAATCATTGTGTACTTCGAAAATTACCTTTTGAAAATAATTTATTTAAAGTAATTAATGTTTTGTTTTTTTAGGATGACGCAGAGTTTAAAAAGGCCCGTGGAGCAGAGCTTGAATATGAGTCCCTCAAAGTAAGCCCTTATTAGACCTATTTGACTTGAGTTGACTTTAAGTTTGTTTAATTTCTTGCATTTTTTTGTCACGGTTTCATCTCATAGCGTCAGGAACTTGAGTCTGAGAACAAGAAGTTGAAGCATGACCTGGCTGAGATGAGGCAGAGCCTATTGGGGGATAAGTCTGCTAACATGGGGGCCCCTGGGTCTCCTGCTTACAAAGTGCTCCTGGACCAGCTCAATGCCTCCTGTGAAGAGCTGGACGTGCGCAAGGAGGAGGTGCTCATTCTGCGCTCTCAACTGGTCAGCCAAAAGGAAGCCTTCCACCACAAGGTACTGGCTTTATGTGGCTTTCAAAATCTAGGAAACCTTGCTGTCCTGTTTTCATTGTGTGCAATTGTTTTCATGCAAATTGACAAAAAACACTTAAATCCATCTCAAGTACTATAAATTATGTTTTCATTTTCCATTGTCAATAACAGTTATTATTTTATGTGTGTCTAATATGATTGTCCTCACCTTCTCTCCTACATCCATGCTCGCCTACAGGATGAGAAGGTACTGTTTATTGTGTGAATGCATTGACAATGTTTGTTCTCTACTTGGGCGTTGTTTTAAACTACCTTCTATAAACACTGTGTCATTGTATTCATGTCTGCATGTTAACAGCTGAAAACATCCACACTCCGTAGTATCAGCATAACATGTGTCTATGGCACTAACTTTAGCATCCTCATTTAGAATACTGCCTGACAGCCTTGTCGGATAGTATCTGTTCTATAGTTCTTTAGAGACAAATAATAGGGGTTTAATTAAGCCTTCACACCAGCAGAGCTTTTTTCCATTTTAGGTCACTTTCTACTTAGGCAATGTGTGCCACATAAAAATAAAAAATATGATTAGATTCTTAATCTGGTAAAATAAAGTTAAAAACTCACTTCCAATCCTGTGAACATCAGCCTGATTCTAAATGCATTTTTAGCACACCTTTTCTTAAAACTGAAGTTGGTATGAAGTTGGTAATGGCAAATGTTTTACAAATCTGATGTTAAGGAATTTAGTTATGATGACAATCTACTAATGTTGCCCTGTTTTTATTACTTTTTCTGCAGGAAACCATGACTGAACCTTCTATTTTTGCTCAAGATGTGTCCAAGCTCAAAGACGCTGATGAACTCAAGCAAGCTTATGTGGGTCTGAAGGACACCAACAGGTACTTTTTGACATAATTCATTTCTTAAATCAAAGTTGGGGCCTTAGTTTGATTGCCTGGATCATTATCATCATGTGAAAATATTTGTCCTGTCCAGATCTCCTAGGTTTATGCCCAAGTCTCTGGATATGAGTGAACTTCTAAGTAGGCTCAGGTAATCCAGTGGCCAGGGCATCATGAGTGAGCATGGCCACCATGTTGCCAGCTGCCAAAGAGGGTTATACAAACAAGGCAATGAACACAGTGAAAACGACAATAGATTTCACTAGACTTTTATTAACACCCTATGTCTAATACTATACTGCTGGTTGTTTGACAAATTAGACTTCAGTCAGGCTTTTTGAATGTGCATGGCTCCCAAGGTTTTAGTGTTCAAAACATCAAGGCTCTTATTTAACGTTTTAATTTATAACAGACTTTGTAGCCTCTAACTACTGGAGACCTCGCTTCTCTAGTTATATGGAGTTTGAGAATGAACTCTGCATGTCAGTGCTTTTGTTAAAGCAAACCTCTCAGCACAAGCAATGGCTCTCACCTGCATCTACTTCACTTCCTTTATCGGTGGTTCACAGCCCGTTATGCATTGACACATTTGACCCATATTCTTGTTCCCCAAAACACACATGAAAGTCCACTTATCACTTATTCTCAAAACTGAATCACAAATTTATGTTTCCAAATCTTTTTTGTGTCACCCCAGACCTTTTAACTCTACTGTATTTTTATACTATAAATTCTACTGTATTTTTATAGTATAAAATACCGTAGAATATAGTTCTACTGTATTTTTACAGCATAACATACCTTTAAACCTCTCCTTTTATATACATTTGTTGTTACCAGTCTGTCGCTTTGCCAGCTTCTCTCATTTGTCAGTTTCACTTGTATCACCTCATTGCTAACAAGCATTGTGTGTCATGAGTTATCCCAACTCATGTATTTCCTACATGAACTTTGTTTGTCCTTTGTCTGTTCATATTTCCTTGTGTTTTGTGTTGGTCAGATCAGCTGCACCAGACATCCATAAGCTGAATGAGGATGGGGAGCTGTGGCTGGTTAATCAGGGCTTAAAGGAGACAATCAGGTGTAACTGTGGTGCTATGCATTGGTGCATGGTTTGCTCATCCACTATTACTGGGTCCCTTTCACTCTATTTTGTGACAAGACAATATGTGGTTCACCATTACTTAGAGGGTGTTTCCACATTTTAACTTGCAGTTGGTGGTGTTGGTTGGAGTGCTTCAAAATATGCACAACATTTTGCCGCATATACAAGGTTATTATATATGTAGTATATTTTTTGCTATAATTAAGTTACTAACAGTTAACACGGTGGTTGTCTGATCAACAACACAGCTAGGTTGATCAAACTCTGGAGAGACAGTAAAGCCTCATTTCCACTGGCATGGTTCACTTGGTGCCATCTTTGTGCCATAGACCGTATATATAAATTGACATAGCTAACGCGCTAGCTGGCGTTTGCCAAATAGGAAGTGCACTAGGAGCGTGGCTCCAGATTTGCTCCTGTAACCGTTAGCATCACAAGCCTCATTTGAGTGCTGCTGAACACTATGGGTGATGTCACACTCGCTTAGTCCACTTTTTTATACAGTCTATGCTTTGCCCAGAACCCACCCGGTGAGCCTTTCCATTACGATGGGCCCAGGCCGCCTCGGGTGTTACACAGGTCTAGCAAGACACACCCAACAAAATAGATCTGTGCCAGGAGCCACTGGACAGTCATCAAAACACCAGTGCTAAACTAAAGGAGCATCAACTCTGATCAGTGTTCAAATAAAACTCAAAACAAATGTGTAAAAGAACCAGAGCATACAGCTGATCCTCACATGGACTGACACACGCTCAAGTTTCATTTTCGATTTTTCTTATTATAGATCCATGGTCTCATGTCCCAACCGCTTTGGAAGATAGTACCTCCAGCGGTGAGAGTGGTACAGATCACTTTATGCAGTGGAAACACTCAGGGTCCTATAGAAACAAGGCTTTAAACATAGTGTGTGTTCTACTGGCTGCTACATCCAGAGTGAAAATAAAGCATGAAAGCCCTGTTGGCTCCAACCTATCTGCAGCTGAGTGCAACCTCTGACCTCTTGCAGTACAAACACTTGGTAAAACTATAGAGGGCACATCCCAACTCTCAACAGCAGCAAGTGAGCAGAGAGTGGAGACGCCCATATTCAGTCTGACAGTGACACCCTGTGGTAGATCTTCTGAGTTCAGGAGTAATTGTATATTATTTTCACAGCATGTCCACTGTCACTGTGCTGTGTATGGCTGTGGGTTTTTCTTAAGCTACCTTTACTTGGTGCTCTTAGCACTTTAGTCACATTTGATAATATTTTTTGTTGCTCCTTTGCCCTCTCTATACCTCCTCGGTCGCCCTCAGATTGTTGGAGCAGCAGCTGCAGACTCAGCGGAGGAGCCATGATAATGAGGTGGAGTCTCTGCGTGGCGAGCTGCAGAGTGTCAAAGAGGAGAACAATCGTCAGCAGCAGCTCCTGGCCCAGAACCTGCAGTTACCCCCAGAGGCCCGCATCGAAGCCAGCCTGCAACACGAGATCACACGCCTCACCAACGAAAACCTAGTACGCCCACACACCACACGCCACACATTTACAGCCACTGCTCCAAACTAAATACTGCCCCTTTTAGCAAGTCAATATTTGTCATATGTGTCCAAATTGGATCTGAATAATATGAAGACTTATTTACATGCAAAACATTTTAAATGATGAAGCCCAGTGACCTCCCACCCAGTAAATTTCCCATTATTTTTTTCCATTGACTTTCCAGAAAAAAATAAAATACATTTTTAAGTTTGAAAGCTTGCTCATGGGTTATCAGCTTTAATGATGGCTAATAACTACAAGATCTATGATTTTTTTGTAAAATATATTTCTGAAACTTTATAAACATTTCACAGAATCTTGCATTTTAAATTTGCTTTTTAGACTCAAAACATC
Organism: Scartelaos histophorus; assembly: GCA_000787155.1. Classification (NCBI taxonomy): domain Eukaryota; kingdom Metazoa; phylum Chordata; class Actinopteri; order Gobiiformes; family Gobiidae; genus Scartelaos; species Scartelaos histophorus. Next base: position 7,431 of record JACN01106534.1, on the reverse strand, counting down.
CACAGCCATTATTTCTATTATTTAACATGTAGCTGGTTGGCATCTGTGATGCCTTTGAACAAGTTGAAATAGTTTTTGTAGCCTATGGGAAAAATGAATGGAAATTTGAGTTCTGGAGCCAGGGCGGACTTCGAAGTGAATGGAGCTCTATTAAGACTAAAGATGGGCATGTATTTATGGTTCTGTCCGGTACAAAATCAGATCTCAAGTCACATTAGAAATGTTAAAATGGCTTATTGATAAGACTTCTGATGAGTAATTTTATTCAAGGGCTTAGCAAGGAAGTCTGAGGCACTTTTAATTCTACGTTTATTATTATATTTTCAAGAATGACAAGGATAAGCATTGCTGTGTAAATCCAAACAGATTTTCAGAAATGGGTTTTCATTTGGAGATAAGGATGGTTCTTTGTGAGGGAACACAGCTCTGTCTTTTGGGTACAATGTGTAGCAAATGTTGTGTGGTAATATTGCTACATATTTAATATACAAAATTTTGCACATTATACCCAAAATACATCTTATATAAACAAATATTAATGGTGGGCATAGTTTCTTTTTTTTAATCTAGATTAATCTCATTGGCATTTAAAAATTAATCTAGATTAATGCTGATGGATCACCAGCTAGTGGCTCCACTGAGCAGAAGGTTAGTTCGCTTGTCTGATAGAGCTGCGCCTTGGTTACTCTCAAAGTTGTTTCACGGGGATTTCCCCGGCGATTCAGTGCTTGACCCGCATCAGCGTTCGTTAAGGGATACTTTGCGTTTACATGGTACTTGAGACTGGTAGAACTCCTACAGTAAACTCATTCCACAATGGATAAAGTGCAAACAACCTTAGACATATCAATTATCTCCATTGGGAAGCTTTTTAGCTTTTTAAAAATGAATTTTCCCTGAAGCAAACCCAGTGGCTTCGTAGCTGCACCATGTTGGCGTGTGGCGTTGGTTGTGTATTTCACAGTAACTACAAGTTCGAAAACTCGTTGCCCCCTACAGTGCAGGTATACATTCACGCTAAAGGTGAAAGTCATCATAGTTCGCTTAATATAGACCCATCTCCCTGCCCAACTTTGAGAATAGATTAACGGAGATATTTTTAACGTTGCCTGATAAGAGTCCCACATTATCACAGCACGTTAATGCCCATAACAGCCCACCACTAATATATATACTTTTTTTTTTAACTTGAATGATTATTTAGGACATGGTGAGGATAAAGCTGGCAAAAGTGATGATACACGGAATTAACTCCTAATGAAACGGTAACAGTATTAGAAACTGATGATGATACCATAAGTTACTATGGTTGGATATTCAAATCTCAAGCTGCAGATCTGTTTTCAATTCACAAGTGCTTCTTTTAGCTGAAAAAGATTGTTCAGTAGTTCCAACACTCACCTGACACTCACTCTGACAGGAGCTCATGACTGATGACCCAACTGAATCCCGAGAGGCCAGAGTCATCATTTTGCGGCGGATGGTTGTATGTAGCGTCAGGAAATGCATTTGTGTGAATCTTATTTGCATGTGTCAACTAACCAAATTTAAACAGAATTTGTACTTTTGTGTTGTTGCTTTAACTCTTGGCAGAATTTTCTCATATCTCACAGCAAGATAGCTCAGCACTTTTCCCTTTTTCTTAACAGCGATGCCACTTTGCTTCAACTTGCTTTGCTCTTTTGAGACAATCAAATACAAATCAAATGTCAAGAATAAACTAGGTTTCCTGTTTCAAGCCCTGATTAAGTACCCTTTTATCACAGCACATTATCCCCTTTTCCCTCACTCTGATTTTGTTATTTTAGGATCTCATGGAACAACTGGAGAAACAGGACAGAACTATTCGCAAACTCAAGAAACAGCTGAAGGTTTACTCCAAAAGGATAGGAGAAATGGGAGGTAATTTATTCACACAACTAATGAAAAACACTTTACACACACTGTCTGATTATCATCACATTCAAATTTCACCATTTAAACCAAATCTTTTTGTCTCTTGTTGTACATTAATTAACTTTTTGCTTATTGTTCATATTTAAAAATTTATAAATGTGATTATAAATGATATTATAAGCAGCTGTCTGATGTTTTTCTCAGCGGGCCAGACTGAGGGCCAGACGTCTCCAGGACAGATGGTGGAGGAGCCCATTCACCCAGTCAACATTCCTCGCAGAGAGAAAGACTTCCAGGGAATGTTGGAGTACAAGAAGGAGGATGAGATGAAACTCGTCAAGAACCTTATTCTTGGTAATTAGAAAACTGTAGCAACGTTTGGCATTTTAATTTTATAATGATTATACAATATTCAGCATTTATACTCTTTTTGCAGAGCTGAAACCTCGAGGTGTAGCGGTGAATCTTATCCCAGGCCTTCCCGCTTACATCCTGTTTATGTGTCTAAGACATGCCGACTATGTGAACGATGATCAGAAAGTCCGGACTCTGCTCACCTCCACCATCAACAGTATTAAGAAGATCTTAAAAGTGTGTATCTGCACCCAGCACATGAGTAATATACTAGTATGTGTAACACATTTTTTCCTTTATATCAAATATTATTTGTCCCTTCCTCAGAAACGTGGTGATGATTTTGAGACAGTCTCTTTCTGGCTTGCAAACACCTGCCGCTTTCTGCATTGTCTGAAACAGTACAGTGGGGATGAGGTGAGGAACAGGACGTAAACTAGTGGTGTTTAGAAGAACTATTGTAAATGATGAAGGTATTTGTGTTTTTCAGGCCTTCATGTTACACAACTCTGTGAGGCAAAATGAACATTGCCTATCAAACTTTGACTTGACTGAGTACAGACAGGTGATCAGTGACCTTGCCATCCAGATTTACCAGCAACTGGTCAAATGCATGGATAACATCTTATTGCCTATGATAGGTAAGTACATGTAGGCTCCATTTATTCAGTTACTTTAGAACAGGTAGTGGACAAGACTGAGATGTGTGTGTATTGTGCGCAGTCCCTGGAATGTTAGAGCATGAGACCATTCAGGGCGTGTCGGGGGTGAAGCCCACAGGTCTCCGGAAGCGGACGTCCAGTATTGCCGATGAGGGTATCTACACTCTGGACTCTATCCTGCGCCAGCTTAGCGCCTTCCACTCCACTATGTGTCAGCACGGCATGGACCCCGAGCTCATCAAACAGGTGGTGAAGCAGCAGTTCTACATCATCGGAGCAGCCACCCTCAACAACCTGCTGCTGCGGAAGGACATGTGCTCCTGGAGCAAAGGCATGCAGATCAGGTAGAAAACACTGCATACAGGAGCTGTTAAACGCCTCATGTTGGTCCTTCCTGTCCACACTAAAGAGTCATGTTGTTCAGGTATAACGTGAGCCAGCTGGAGGAGTGGCTCAGGGACAAGGGGCTGATGGGTTATGGAGCCAAAGAGACTCTGGAGCCTTTGATTCAGGCCGCACAGCTGCTACAGGTGAAGAAGAAGACCGATGAAGACGCAGAGGCCATCTGCTCCATGTGTCAGGCCCTCACCACTGCGCAGGTACAACTCAAACGGGAGAAGAATAGATAATCTTTAGGGTTTTTCATTGTGCTGATTGGTGACATCCCTGTTGCTTCCCATTGCAGATTGTGAAGGTGTTGAATCTCTACACTCCAGTCAATGAGTTTGAAGAAAGAGTTTCTGTCGCATTCATACGAACAATACAGGTAAAATGTAAAGCTATTTTATGTGTAGTGAGTGTCATCAATACTACTCACTTAGATTAAACAGATGTTATTAAGGCGTGGGACATTTATATTGATAAGTACATTATTTTATTCACTACAGAATGAGAAAAAAACCTATGATGACTACCACCTGGTGGTCATTTTGTACATTTACCTTTGCTTATGCTCTCTCTTTCTCTTGTATTTATTTTATTGTAGACACGCTTACGAGACCGCAGTGACAGTCCCCATTTGTTGATGGACACCAAGATGATTTATCCAGTCACCTTCCCATTCAACCCTTCCTCTCTCGCTCTGGAAACCATCCAGATTCCAAGCTCACTCAACCTGAGCTTCCTCACACGTGTCTAACCTTGACTGAACCTCCTGCATTTTTCTGCTTTTAGAACATTCAATAGACGAGTCATGTATTTTGTTGCAGGCAATGAAAAATCACATAACAGCACATGTAATAAAAACACATATTTATACAACAATATCGTTCAAAAGCATTAAATGACTACAAAGTGACTCCTCAAAATCCCATGGATTTTTGACACACATATTCACACACACTTGCTCTTATCTTCTACTATGCCAAACTTGGCCTGATTTCATTAAGTGGTAAAAATTTCATAGGGATTAAGAACCTGTGCACAAACACATTTTCTATTATTCCGGGGATGCAAAACCAACCTGCATTCATCTTCTGTGCTTGTATAAATGCCCAAGAAAATAGATTCATAGATTTGTCCCGTTTTAGACCCTGGTTGCTTGTTACAATCCCTGTGCTTCGCCTTCCTCTGCGTGTCATCTCATGTTGCTCTAAATATGTGGCCTCACAGAGCTGAATGCTGTTAGAAGACAACAATAAGTCTCTGCACCCATGTTAATGTAGAACAAAAATGATTCCCATATGCAACAAGCGCTTCAAATTCTCAGTTTCTCCACTTAAACATCCTGTATTAATCAATACTATTACATATAATTTAAACTAATCATGTAGCCACAATTCCTGCTTCAGAGTTACTTCCACTAATTGCATACTTTTATAAACGTGCTTGCCGTCTTTATTGGTCTCTTTTCCTTTGTTTGGAATAGTGGGAACACATGTTTTGATTGCAGGTTATTTTGCCTCAGTCTTGCCTGTTTACTGCTCTGTTCTGCACCACATAAACAGCACACACTCCTTATACCCTTTTTGTCAACTTGTCATATCTTGAAATATTTTATCATGATTATTTATTTATTTTAGTATTGTCATTGTATTGTGTACCGTGTAATGAAAAGAAAGTATCCCAGCCATGGTTTGCCTCAAGTCCAGTTTTATGACAGTGTTATTACTTCTGTTCTGCTTTCTTAAAGTTAAGTAGCCAACAAAGCCCCCGGCTCCTGCTACCAAAAATATGTCTCATCTTATTGATGTTTCCGCTGTTTCCACACATTTGTTAATCGCACAATGCACTTGATAATTTATTGTTATATGGCTGCTTGTCACATGCAAGACCCTTGATCGGGCCTCCTTCTATTGTGTATAATATTGTTGTTGACCAAGATGCATAAGCATAAACCATTATCCAAATCAAACTGCATGGCACACTTTAACTTAACACAAACTGCAGTGCAGTTGAGAGTTGCTGGACACAGTTTTGGAAAATGCTCTTGAAAGAAGTATGTTTCATGATTGTGTGTAACTGGTCCTATTGTCTCATATTTAGAACTTTTTATTTTGCACTTCCTACTGTGCCATTATTTTTACCCTCAGTCATACTTGCCTCTTTCTCCTCAAACTCGTTTGCCTTCTAACATTACATTTTGCATGTCACCACAATAACTAATACGTACATTAAATAAAAATGACATGTCATGATGTCCGGAGGATCAAATATATAAAGTTATCATTTAGTTTTGTGAGGATATATTCAACAACCTTGCGTACTTTACATCAGCAGTGACTCGGTCCACTACATGAATGTTTTAAACGTCATCATTTCAGCTGAACACGGAGGACAAAGCCTTATTTGACTTGTAGTGCTGTAGTTTTACGGTCCCGGTGTTGGAGTGCACTGTTCCAAAATGCACTTTTGACATTTCATCAATAACATGGAGCATGGGTCACTTTCTAATCACCTCTACACTCTAACTCTGTCCCCTGAGCTACGGTGAAGATACTTGGTTTTCTAAGTGATGTGTCTTGCATTGTTTTATTGTAAATTGTATAGGCCATTAGTAGTAAGAAATAAAATAGGTTTTAATGTATAAATATAAAAAGCAGTATTCTTTCAGGGACTTGTTGCTTTTAAGAGGGCTCTGGCCAATGGATTTTAGTCCTTCAAATCGGTGAAGTCTAAAGCCAGAGATGGATATTAAGATACAAAAGGTATAAATACATATCTAACTTTATCAGCACTCTGATTATGTGAGGACATTTCACATCAGGACATCTCACTCTGGTACATCCCATCAGCCCCTCGGGTCCATGTGTACAACAGGGACTAAATGGACTGTTTGTAGTTTCCGGTAGCTGTGCTTTAATGAATGTGTTCACTGTTAAGAATTAAGAGACTTGTAATAAATGTCATCTGTAAAAGTATAAAATAAAAGAATTCAACTCTCTGTCTGACCGTGGGCCTGTGTTTCACACATTTGTAGAGGTAATAGTGACTAGTTAGGTGAAGTAAGTAGACACAAGTGCAGCACAGTGATGTGCAGAAGTAGAAGTGGCCTGCAGCTTAAACACTTGTTAAGAAGCTTACAGCTCCTCTCTGTCCCTCGCTGACAATCCTCTTCACTGGAAATCTCCAGGTCCACTGACCCATACCTACGGAAGGGAGAAAATACATTTTTGTGAGGTAAGTCTGCACAAAAAATACATTCTTATTGCCATACTTTTCGTTTTGTTCATTTTAACCATAGTCTGCTATCTGCTGTTGTAATGTGTACATTGGTGTGCAGGACATTTAAGATGGTCTAAAGCTGTGACTAGATCATGGATTCAGGACACTGTAGTTCTGTTCATGTATTAGAAGTAACAAAGAATTTATTATATTATGTATCAGCACAATTTCATAAGTGACAGAGGTAAAATGCCATTTTCATTCTAACAGCACATGAGGCTGGACTGAAGACGTAGAAGCTTTTGTTTGGTTCATGAACAGAGACAAAGACATTCACAGAGACAGAGACATTCACAGAGACAGAGACATTCACAGAGACAGAGACATTCACAGAGACACAGACTTATGCATCCAATAGTTTTTGAATCACGGAAGTTGCTCAGTTCCCAGAATAGCTCCAACATGGCTCCTGTGCTCTGTAACTCAAGGGATCAGGCTGGAGTAGATTACTAACTACTTACCTCACAGTGAAGTGAAATCTGTGTGTGCATGTTTCCATGTCTCCTTTAGGTGCGGGTTTGCTGTTAAACACCTGAGATCATGTGTGACCAAACCTTTGTGGCGGCCACTTTTGGCCCCTGTGAGAGCTGCGCCAGACCGAGTCCCCTCATGAACATTTACATCAAGAATGAGCCCATCAACTACTGCTCCTTCTGCGTGGAAATGGTACATCTGCAACTTTGTCTTTGTCCTTACATGAACACGTGTCATAAATGGTGACAGCCTCCCTATTATACTGGGCATAAAATATCTCACTCTTTTTAAAGTTACAAAAAGGTCTGGGCTTTATTTGAAACTCCATCACTTTGATTGCATAACTTATTCCTCATCTATACTCAGTAAATTAGTACATACA
>JACN01050218.1:0-32091 GCA_000787155.1 Scartelaos histophorus | reverse complement strand
CAGTTCTCCCAACATCCATTGTAAATGCATGGTTCTATTACAGTGGGGAAAAATATGGATACTCTAGAAAGTTTAATGTTCATGTTGTTACCTCATGTAGTTAGCATTAATAACGTTAATGTCACTAGCTCCTGCTCATAAATAGAGTCTGTTAGCTAAGGTTAGCTGTCAGTGACTCAGTTATGGTAGTTTGATTATTACATGTTCAGAAATCCATCTGACTCGGTCTGCTCCCAACTAGCCCGAGCTTGTGTCTCGAAACTCAGAACCCCGATTTGATTGGCCGTTTGATTGCAGTTTCTCGAGGTGCCGGTTGTTTTTCCCCCCGAGTCCCGAGCACAATCGAATGCAGCATAAAACTGCTCCACCTAAGATGTCACAAAACACTTGAATTTTCCCAGGATTGTTGCACCACAGGTAGTAACTCATTTTTTAAGTCCATAAATCGTTGCCAGACTTGTAAGAATTGCCAGACTTGTTCTAAGAATTTCTTTCACTACATTGTGTTTATTACATATTAGTCCCATACTTAGACAACCTTACTTTTTTCTATGGTAATTCCCCATGGTAATTCCTTCTGCTGCCGGTAAATGCAGCCTTATAGCAGATCCCAGTATGGGGAGAGCAAAGGTTCTCAAGAGCATGTTTAAAAGTCAATACAACACAACATCCTGTAAATCCTGTAAAGTCATTTTGAAGAGACACAATAAAGAAAAGAAAAAAAAGCAGTTTGAATGGTTAATCATCAGTCTCAAATAAACCACTATGACACAATAAAGAAAAGAAAAAAAAGCAGTTTGAATGGTTAATCATCAGTCTCAAATAAATGCCATTATATTATTCTAAAGTTACATGAGATGGTGTGTGGTCACAGTATATGGAATCACAAGCTCCTGTGTTTTACTGGTTTGTTTTGTTGTATGTTGCAGAAGCAGCTAAAAAGCAGATGGAAATATCAATTAAAAGTTCAATATTATGCAAAATGGACTCTTGTGAACTTTAAGCCATGTTATAATGTCATTACTTCATCAAAGACATACTCAGAGTCATCCCCAGAGTTCAAAATGCTGTTCCACCTTGTGATGTTTGAGAATAAATATGTAGGGATTGTGTATTAAATACGTGTCAGTGAAGCAAAACATAACTGCACGTATGTTTTTGACGACACATAGATCAGAAAAAAAGCATATTTAATCCTGATATCTTTGGATGGCGTCATATCCCTTGAAAATAGTAATACTGTAGTTATGGCAATGCATGAGGTTAAGCTGGAATCATGGTTAACTAATGTAAATATAATTCATTATAAAGCATTAGGGTTTATTGTTATTTCTGTATAGGTCAATAAGGCCTGTCCAACTTCAATTTCTTCCATTAAAAAGGTTGAAATTTCATAATAATTCACTATGTACCTGTAGTACCTCTGACCTCCATGAAACCAAATCATTTATTTCAGAAATCATTAGTTATTCTATATGTTTTTGTACTTAAAGTGTTAAAATGTCATGTGGTGCAACCGTCCGCCCTTAACTGCTGATTTTTAAAGTTCTAAAATAACTCCAACCGTCCGCCCTTAACTGCTGATTTTTAAAGTTCTTTAAAATAACTCTAAATCTAAACAAATTTATTTTCTTATTTTCTGAAGTGTTTTTAGTCCCACATGAAATTTCAGCTTTCTTGAATAGAAAATTTCCCCTATAATATACAAACAAATATTGTCCGAGCGTGTCTATTTTTTTCAAATCTCAATATCATGTTCATATGACTCAGAACTTAGATTAACATCCCAACCATGTTTGAGAACATAAAACCATTTTAAGATTCGCACCACATGATATAGGTTGTAGCTAATTCAAGTACATAAAAAAAAAAAAAACCCACAAAAATGCTCGATATAAATGTCAAATATAGATTTAAGCAGACCTGACATTGTAAATATTTGAAAAAGTTCAATAGAAACTACAGTTTAAAATTAGCTTGTTGAAAATCCTTATACGTGATTGGCCCGTATATATTTATAATGGGAGCTGATGATGAATATGTAGCCTCACTAATGTTTGTGATGCATCGCTGTCCAACTGTCAGCGGTGCAATAAACGCATCTACAGTTGAGTCATTGTTTGTCTGTTGTCCTCTGTCATTTCATCAGCTTGTGGCCAGTGCTTTGAGTGACACTTTGGGCTGGTCCCATTTTGAGAAACAAAACATTGTAGCGGTGCTGGCTTGGTTCCACTTCTCATCAGTCGTCAGTCCATCAAGCCTTTACACACACTTTAGTTTGATGGTAGGACACACAGCACAGTGATGGGAGTGCTCTTCTGACAACAAGTAGAGTTTTGTAGTTTCTTTGTTTTGGTGAAAAGTAAAATAAACATGATTGAGTTTCGGGGGACTTTGTTGCCCTTATCAACAGGTTTTCAGTCGCCGCACTGATGGACAGCTGTTGTAAACAAAGTACATGTTTGAAAATGACTGGTTTGAATTGGGCTGCGCTACAGTTTAAATGAAGTGAGTCGACTGTGGAGGTTTGTTTGGAAGTGGTCATTCATCTCACATGTGTGGATGCGACATTTATTTTATTGTCACAACAGAACAAAAGCAAAAGTAACTGATCTCCAAAGGCAAACTGCATTAAACACCAACAGTGTGAGGCTCACTGGCCCAGTTTAGGTGTAATGATCAATAATTGTACAATGAATATTAGAAATGTTTCAACTTCAACATCAAGATCCACAAACCAGGTCCAAGGAGCATAAAGTGGGATGGGGGGCATACACCTTATCACACACTTGGGATGCAGTGCTGGAGAAGATGTCAGACTGTCTTGCAAAACAAAGTAAAGCAGTTTACAAAATGGTCAGCAGCACTGCACCATGACATTATGAGGAAGAAAAGCATGTAAAGGTAAACCCAAGATGTGGGTAAAACCCCTTCAGTCATCCAGGTAGAATCCAGGGCAAAAGGAAAAATTCTATTTGTCAACTGAGCAAAAATTGATTTTGTTGAATATGTTTAGCAGTTCATCCAAACTGCTTCTTCAGTTCTGGTCAGAATGCTGGAGGACAGTTCCTTAATGCGTGAAAGGCGGAGCTAAGTACAAGGAAATAACTCAACTCAACTAACAGACAGAAACTGGTCCACCAAAACCCCGAGCCACAAACAAAGCAATGTGGTCTACTCCATTCAGTGCAGTGAAGACTGCAGTGAGCTACACTGGAGAAACGAAACAACCACTTCACAAGAGGATGTACCAACACAGACGGGAGAGCAGCAGTGGACCTCAGTCTGATGTTCACCTCCACCTAAAGCCACTGGACACTCCTGTGAAGACAGTGAGGTACAGATCTGAGACAGAGAAAAGAACTGGTTTGAGGGGAGTTATAAAGAGGCTATTTTTGTTAAGAAAGAGAATCCTTAAACAGAAATGGAGGCCTCAGACACCATCTTTCTCCCATCTATAACTCTCTTCTCAAACCTAATTCAAAACAAACTAGGAAAACAACAGGGTGAGCCAGGTCAGACCCAGAGGTGTAATCACCCATTATGGGCCTGTGTTATTATGCTAATTATGTCCCCACACTCAAGACAAGTTCAATAGGCCAAGCTAACAAACAAAAACTGTAAACAAATAGGCTGTTAGTTTCTAAATAATTTCATTAATTAGCTCGTCCCTTCGGGCGGATATAAAGAATTGTCCTCCAGTGTCCTGACCAGAGCTAAAGAAGCAGCTTGGATGATCTGTGAAACGTTTTAGACCAAATAAACTTTCGTCCAGTTGAAAATTGAATTTTTCTTTTTGCCATGTAAAGATAAACAAAAATAAATGGCTGAATCTAACATTTAACATACATCTAATATTTATTATCTACTTGTTGCAGTATTTTAATGAAATTCTAATCCTAAACATATTACACTAGATTTCCAAATGAACAGGGGTGCTAAAATACTGACATGTCAATACTGTGATACTTAATGTTGGGCAACACAGTATTTATTCATTCATTTTGTCAGCTGCTGTATCCTTATATCCTCATCCTCATAACAGAATTTTTCTGTGATTTTGTGAACATTTTTGTTGCTCGTTTAGAGAAAGGAAACGTATGTGTACAATACTTAAAAGTGAGCTTAAAAGTTAACCACACATTGAGAAACGGTTAAGCTGACTCACTCGTCTTCCTTTCCTATATAATTGTACTTTTCACTCTGCAGGTTAGAGCTTTTTTGCAGCCTTTAAGAGCCCGAGTCTTTGAGTGTGTGCAATTACCGCTGTTATGATTCAAGTCTGAATGTAGCAATCTGCTCTCAAAGCCTCAGCCAGAAAGCCAGTGCGCAGACACTTTATAGTCTTTGAGTTTTCAAAACATAGATAACATTGCGTACAAGTAAATAACACTCAACGGAAATAGTTAACAGGGCCCTTCTCTTTTAATATGCAAGAAAAGCTGATTTAGGTGGTGGTTGAGGAGGCCATTGGGTGAGCATCTCGATTAGGCTGCTCTAGGGCGCGATTACACTGCAACTACAACATAAGAGATCAGGATTATTATTAAACTGGAGAGTATTTATTTAACCAAAACCAAAAAATATGCACAAAAGGCAAACTCTTCTATCTGAGGAAGTCTTGAACAAACATTGCTCAAGATTTGAAGGACAGTATAGATATAATTTGTTAAGAATATTTCAAATTTAACTGTGTAGCTACGAGTATGTACCTAAAATGACTTAACAATTTAAATGGGTTAATTGGCTTCTAGTTAAAAACTGCAGAACAAGAGTCAAGAGTCTTTTTTTCGTGATTGCAATTAGTACAGAGCAATGAGCAGAGATGAAGCCTTGGATAAAGGACAATCCAAGATTACTGGATACTTTAAAGGTCCCATATCACACAAAATTGACTCTTGTGAGCTTGTAGCCGTGTTTTAATATTGTTACCTCATCCAAAACGTACTTGGAGATGTGTTTTGTTTGAGTAACCCTTTATTATTAGTCTGTCTACATCTGCAAACCTCAAAAGGATTTGCCCAAACTTTATTATTCAGCGGTAATTTCATTTTATTTTATTTTTTCTGTAGTTCAGATTGGTAATTCCAAGACTGAAAACCATCCAAATGATTCTAAGGAAGGTCTTTGGAGTTTGATTTGACGTGGTGGTAAAACTAAACCTATATTTAGAAATGGAAATCTTGAAAAATGTATAAAGGAATTAGCATAAAATGTTCCCTACAAACCTGGACCTGTTTTAAAGGTGCACTGTGTAACTTTTCTAAAGATAGTACAATCTGTTTCCGTGGAGATGTTAAAGCTTTGGTTTAAACTGTCCACAATATGGTATGGTAAAGTAATTTGTCTTGCATTTATTCAAATACAGATGTTATTTATACTTATTCTTATACTTATTCTCCTCCTATTTACTTATTCTCCTCCTACTGCTAAGAATATTCAGTTATAAGTTCATTCATAGTCTGTTCTTTGTTATTCACATGTTGTCCCTTGTCCCACTCTCCTTTTGGGGAGTGTAACTGTTTCAGATGCTGCTGTTCCAGTTTGGACCGTGGTGCCCCCTAGTGTCCAGGACCTGGACCCCTCCCTCCTTCATTCCTGGATTAAATCTGTCCTCGTCCTGTTAGATCAGTAGTTTCCTTCTGCCAATAGCTTTGGCCTACAGATTTACAACCTTATTGGCAGTGGACTCGTCCTGGCCATTTATGCCTGTTCGTCCATAGGAGTGGATCTCTCCTTCACTGTGGTTCTCCTCGAGGTTTCTCCAATTTTATTTTTTTTTTCCTTGCCGAAGAAGGAGGGTCTAAGGACAGGAGATGCTGGGACAATTATCCATTTGCCTGCTTGTTGTTGGACATTCTATATTTTTGAATTATTAATTAATTATGAATTATTATTATTATTTTTATTTGATGCTTCATTCTCTGACATCTTTGTTTGCTAATTTAACAATTTTGTGAAGCCCGCCGAGATAACTGTTGTTATGATTTTGGGCTATACAAAAATAAATTGAATTGAATTGAATTGAATTTAGTGCTCAAAAATATCTTTAAAAACACGACTGTGGGTGGGGTCACCTCTTGACAAATCTAACCTGTAATTTGGCTCACAAGTTTCCATGGGGATTGCCCTACTGTGGAACTTTCTTGGCACAACTCCATGGCAACCAGCAAGTGACAGATCCTCCCCCCGACAAGTTATTCAATGCATCTTTAAGTCCTCCCAAAAATTCAGAGTTACATCTTTGAATTCCAACAGTGGAGCGGCCCTCAGCTCAAGGAAAAGCAGTGTTAAAATACATGTGTCCGTTCAGTGGTGCGGGGCCCTCGTTAAAACCCTCACACTCGGAGGATTCCCGTGCGATCGTCAGTGCGTTCACTTTAAGAGGAGGGCCATGATGTCTAATTAAAAGTCCTCTCCATCTCCTCCACTTTTCGCATTCAGAGCTGCAATTCCGTTCGAAGATTTGCCTCACGCCGCTGGTGGAGAGAGCTTATTTGGTCGCGCTCACAAAAGGCTGTTCGGACTTGTTTTGGGTAATTGCCTTATTCTGCACATTGTGGATGAAATGGAGCAGTGAGAAGTAGATTTGTGCAGCGCGTTTTGTTCAGTTGAAAATGTGTACTGTAGTGGCGGATTTTGGATTTTAATGTAATATCGTCATAGTCTCAGATTAGGGGTTAAGAGACAGTTTTTAATAATAAAGTTAAATTCACAAATGTTTAATCTCTAATAGTGACTGGACTTTTTTACAGTTTGAAAGTTGATTTTACGTTTCACCAGTAGATAAGAAACCTGCCCTGCTCTTCTTCTGTATGACCAAGATATCAACATGTTTTTTTTGTTTTTTTTCTTTGGTTGGGCTTCTACAATCACCACCACTCATTCATAAACTTTATAAAAAGAGAAATGCCTTGCCCAAAAACACAACAGCAGCACGTAAAGGTAGGAAACTCAAAAATATTGTCTATTTCCACACACAAGTCTGTTGTGTTATTGTTTTTTTCCAAATGGCTGTGATCAGAATCAAGCTTTAAACTAGATTTTATTTGCAAATCATACGTGACTGGTCATATTGCACCAGACTGAAGTCAATATGTATAATACTTTTTATTTTTTATTTTTTTTAAAGTACCAAGAAATCATTTTGGATTCATCAGGCCAGTGTTTTCATGAATTAAACAGTTTATTAGACACATTTTTTACAGCCTAGTTGGGAACAGAACCCATGTCCATCCAGGTAAAGTAAAAAGTTATTCTAAAATGTCATATACACATCAAATGACAGCCAATCTGCTCCAGTGGCTTCTACAATCACCACCACTCATTCATAAACTTCATAAAAAGAGAAATGCCTTGCCCAAAAACACAACAGCAGCACGTAATGGTAGGAAACTCAAAAATATTGTCTATTTCTACACACAAGTCTGTTGTGTTATTGTTTTTTTTTCAAATGGCTGTGATCAGAATCAAGCTTTAAACTAGATTTTATTTGCAAATCATACGTGACCGGTCATATTGGACCAGACTGATGTCAATATGTATAATACTTTTTATTTTTTGAATCATTTTGGATTCATCAGACCAGTGTTTTCATGAATTAGCACGTTTACTAAATAAATGGATCTGTATTAGAGTATATTCCATTGTAAATTCAAATGTTTTGGAGATTCTTATGCAAATCTTACAAGGAATTATATTTTCTGCAAGGAGATTGTGGTGTATTCTTTGCAGTAATTGTCTATTTGTGCATTGAGAGTTACCTTGATTAATCAGCACAGAGACTGCAAACTATACTTCTGAGCAGGGAAAAAGCAAAGTACTTTTATTGCTGTGATTATTTGAATATCTTTCATTTCGTCACCGCCATCTTGTCTATTACAGCCCAAATCTTAGCACGTCTTACCCAACAATTTCTCCTCAACTCAATTATTTAAAAGTTGAGTAAATGCCTTAAATTTCTTACCGTTATAAAATATGCATATCATCTTTTTGCATATTTATTGCTGATTATAGCTGTTCTGTTGGGATATCTGAACTCAAGTTATTTCACTGTATCTTCCATTAACCACTGCTAACCACTCTAATTCATATTCCATTAGGTTTAGCGGGGCTGTCTGGACACATTTGAAAGTACACGCGCCGAGGTCTGCTGAGCCTGACCTTGGGTTCAAAGATGAATGAAAATCTGGCTCTGATGATCTGGACTCTGGCTCCGTGCGCTTGGTCCCCAGACAGTCATTTGGAGAGATTTCAAAAGGCCTGGAGAAGCGTGCTGTGCTTAATTAAAAATGAGCCACGATATGATTAATTGACACTGGTGATAAGGAGGAGATCGTAACGGACTCTTGGTTATACGAGCTGAAATCGGAGCAGATCCTTGTGTGAGAAATGAAATGATAGCCATCGCAATTACTATAACTGCACACTGAAACATGCACCGCTGTCCACATTATCTAATCAATCAATCTATAAATGTATCTTTATTTAGAATTTCGTGTGCGTATGACGGCGTTTAATGTGTTTCTAATTATTACTTGGTTTAGTGGGATAGAAGATGTGAGAAATATTTATCATAGGTTTAAACTAGTCAAGTGGCCGTTTGTGGAGGGGGAAAAAAAGGTAAGAAATGTACAAAAATGAAGGAAGAAACGGTGTGTTCTATGGTGTCTTTTTGATGCTAACTTTAAGCATGCTCTGTCTGAGATTTTTGTTGGATTTTAATCTGAATTTTTATATAATCTGAAGGGATTTAGGCAGAATTACAAATACAAGAGTTGGTGCTTGTGCTTGTGTATTAAATGAGACCATTTCACATAAAGTAAGTTACAGGTTAGTTCAGATTAGCCAACAGCTTTAGTTGTTCTCACTTTTTTGTTAAAAAAAATCAATCAGGACCATGAACACTTGTATTGCTCACAGATATACACAAAAATACACAAAGGAGACTCTAGTACCAGTACCTCTACCAACTATTTATGCACAAGTAAGGCATTTTTCTGACACATTAAACACAATATAGCAAAATGTGGTGTTATATTTCTATTTGTCTAATCTAAATAAACAGTTGTTTATTAGACTCATTTTTGGCCCCAGTTTACGATCTGGTTGGGAACAGAACCCATGTCCATCCAGGTAAAGTAAAAAGTAAAAAGTTATTCTAAAATGTCATACACATCAAATGATCTGCTCCAGTGGCTTCTACAATCACCACCACTCATTCATAAACTTCATAAAAAGTGAAATGCCTTGCCCAAAAACACAACAGCAGCACATAATGGTAGGACTCTCCAAAATATTGTCTATTTCTACACACAAGTCTGTTGTGTTATTACAATTACTTTTAAAATGATGACTTTTCACAAACTGTCCACTCTAGGGCACTGCATGTGTTGAAGCTTTCATTTGGAGGTAAATTGTGTTATTAAGGTAATGACTGGACCACTGCTGTAAAATGTGCCCTGCTTGGAGCTGCTGCCATGGGGTCTTTTTGTTTTCTTTCTTCTGCACCCAAATTAATGCACTGGAGCAACTGTCCACTGGACTCATTATTGGACAAGAGCAGGTCTTTAAAAATACTGATGTTTTTTTCATCACTTAGTCGCTGTTAGTGCACACATACAACACACATACAACACATATACAACACACATACAACACACATACAACTGTAACCACTGCAGCTTCTACTACAACTTCTCCCACTATAGTAAGTAAATAGTAGCAGTTGACACATCTCATTCAGTCCCCCACGTCTGGCCCACTCACATTGACATTATTGGTTTACATTCTAAAAGCCCCGGGGTGAGTGACAGTTGCCACCCACAGCTCAGAGCCACAGATGACATGTGTAGTCCCCTCGTCTGTCACCACACTGTGTAAACATGAACTGCCACTGTCCCACTGACTCTGTGTGCTTTTCCTGTGGACTCCAGGGGAAGGCGGGGATGTGGAGTGCATTCTAAAACTATACTGAAAACTACATAGAATATTTGGAGCATCTCGTTTTCAGCCATTTTGAGAAATGTTCATTAAACCTCTCAAAGTCCATAATAACATGCAGGTACCATCACTAAGTTAAGACCAAGTTAATTTTAAAAGTAATTGTTAAAACACAACAGATGTGCATGTAGAAATGGACATTTTGGAGCTCTTGGTAAAGTTTGTTTTGTAACATAAATGCCTATACTTAAAAAAAACACAAAAACTTAGATACTTGGAGGGTTTAAGTTACATGTTGTGTTAATACAGTATATGACATTGTACTTGATAATGTAAAACACGGGAAATGTAATGCAGCATTACATAATATCTGTGTCTTGATTTGAATCATGTCCATATTATGATATTTCCAAACCCTGACAGTCCCTTTTGGCAGTGTCCCTTTGTTCTTATGCCCTACAGCTGTGGCAGGTTCCACAGGCTCATCCATCATGGCCGCCTCTATCACCGGAGACTTCATCATCATCATCATCATCGCCACTAACCTCCACCGTAAAACATGTCCCTGGATAAGGGACGAGATGGACAAGCAGTCGTACTATGAGGAGATAAGCACAACCACTGAGAAAAACAAAAAACACTGTGTAAGAACTACACTTTCATTCTCCTTAATAAAGCAGGGACAAAGATGATTTGTTAATTATGAATTAGGCCATCATCTTTTATTGAAGATGTCACTATTTACATACTTAAAGTTGCATTTGTAGTGATTTGTGCATATATTTGAGCAATCTTAAATCATTTATTTTCAAGACACCTTTTTCACTGCCATGTGCTCTATACTTACTTTGATCTCCAGTTTTATTTTCTTAATCTGTGGTAAGCATAGGATTTAATCCACAGGTCTCTAGAGTGATGTGCAGTATCGACAGGAGGTGCTGATACTGCACAGCTCGTTGTGATGACGTTTATTGTTATTTTAATTTAAAATGTGCAAATAACATAGAACATAATGAACCACAGGTCATAGATTCTAACTAGAGCAGAAACATAATGACAGGTCTTCTTTAAGACTAGATCTGTATGATTTTTATTTAGGGTCCTCTAATTTTTTGGATCTGGGTAGAATAATGATAGTTAGGTGAAAGTTCAACTTCTGTAACATGTTCAACTTGCATAAATCAGAATGAGAAAGAGCCATGAAGAACAGCTTGAGTGGTGTGAATTTCATTTTGTGGAACAAGTATGTTTTATCATAAGAGCACCTAAAAGTGAGAGGGCTCATAGGAAATGTTCTCATAATAATGGCCAAGTCGTTAGACCAAAATGAAATCGTCTTTTCTTATCACATATTAAAGTGTACATTGAATCCTGTTATGTTCATACATCACTAATGCAATTATGGCAAAGATAATACGTAGAACAGAAATGTAAGTCTTCCAGGATAAAGATGAGGCTGTTTTGAAAAGACTTTGCCAAAACCAGTGTGATTGATGCAAAATGTTCAGAGGTAAACAGACCCTCATATGACAACAGCAAAAACAGGCAAAGGTTACAGGATTAAGCCAAATGAGCCCATTTCACCCCTGAAATTTCATTCTCATTTAGGACACGTGTGTAATTATAACAAAAAGACTGAAATTGCTTGCCATTATATTCAGATTTGTAAATGTGTAAAAATTACCTTTTTACGTTTCACTGATTAACCTTGCAGTGTCTTTGTGACCCTGACTTCATTTAACCCAGGGGCTCATTTCTAGGTTTCATAGCTACAACTTAATTACTACAATTTTAGTTTTTATTAACACCGTAGACCATTGGCCAAATTGTTTTCTGGGCAACACTACAAATCACAGGAGCAGCGCTCTCCACACACAGACACATATTACACTTAGCAAACACTTCATTAACTGCCAAAAGTTAACTCAGATGTTTTTATGTTAGAAATCTCAAGTGTTCCCTGTCAAGGACAAACTCTTCTGTCTTAAGGACTTAATAATGTCCCTGGTGCATATGTTCATTACAGACACACACAGAGAACATAGAAAATCAGAGATGTTTTCATATTCATTTCAGATACTCTAATCTCAAATGAACATAGAACTTAACTTGGAGACTTGGATATTTACTTTAGTATACACATTTACATTTGAATGATAATAAGCACATATATACTTTTTTATTTAACCTTTATTTAATCAGGAAAGTCCCACTGAGATTGAATGATATCTTTTTATAGGGAGCTGTAGCCAAAAGGAATCAACAACCCAACCCACAGGTAAAAAAGCTGGAGATTACTTTTACAAACATGTCAGTTAATACTAAGTTAATAATAAGACTGCCTGTCCCAGCTGTAAGTTTAAGAATCTACAGTCTAGAACAGACAGGACTCAATATTGTTTTACCAAACATAATGTAAAAAGTGAAAAGTTGCCTGTGACAGACTAAAAGTCATTTTCTTGTCAAAGCAGTATGAATTTATAATGATAATGATCAAATGTCAAATACCTGTCACGCCAAGTGAGATCTGAAAGCAGCTATTGAGCCTGTGCCTGTGACACGGTGTGTTCTGTACAAATAACAGTGTGAAAAGCACTAACGCCTCTGTGACAGGAGCAGGAGTCTGGCCCTGCACCACTAAACTTATACACTCTTTAATATCACATGTGCAGATGAGTGGACCTGAAATCAAGTAAACATACTGTAATATCATTTCAATGATTCACTGATTAACAGATGGAAATGCAGTTTAAAGTCTTTGTAACAAAAAATAAACATCAATTATGTGTTTTAAGGGTATAAATGTTAGTCATGTTATTTACAAAGGAAAAAAATATATACAGAAATCTCAACATCTGGCCTCAATATTGTACTTGGCTTTACAAAAAGTACAATTTATGGTGAAATGTGAAAGATACGTATCTGTAGATGAACTGGATAAACAGTGAGGTCAACATTTCTGGAAAGGTTTGATGCATGAAAAATCTCAAGTTTTCCTTCCTTCCTAACACAGCGAAAAGTTTTAAGATGATCTGAAAGCTCAAAAATCAATATGAGCATTCATGGTCCTGTATAGGTGCTTGATTTGTAACTAAAAGGTGAAAATAACTAACTGAAAAACTGTTTGATGCTGACTAGAGCTTGTGACTGGAAGTTTCTTCTGATTAGATTGTGTTAAAATAAAGATTACAACAAAGCCTCAGACAGAGCAGTGCCTCCAGTTGTCATCAACATTCCCTGGGGGTGTGATGCTATCAGATTTCAAGGATCACTACCAGTTTCCCGACTCAAACTGCATTATGTTGAACTATTTCACTTTTGCCTCCAGCTACCTCCATTCTGAAACTTTGAATGTTTTTGTTGCTACATTTTGAAACGGCTCCATATGTGTAGTGTACTGGAGAAAAATCTCTTACATATTTTAAAGGTAGCTAGAAGATCACTTCCTGCAGTCTGCCAGTGGAGGCTTTATTGATTCTTATAGACCCAATGCTGTGAGGCATTTCTTCACTTCCCTGTATCAGCAGGTACAGTATGTGCAATAAACACTGACTAATTAAGCCATCAAATATGTATGATAGGATTTTATTGTGGTCTCAGCCCAGACTGCTGCAATGCCACCATAAAAACCCTAACCTATATATTAAAATGAAATGTCTTGTAATGTCATATTTGCCCTCAGGTATTGTCAGTTCTCTAGTATTTATACCTCTGCACTATCCGTCCTAATCTATTTTTAATGCGTGTCATATTGTGTAGGTACTAGGACTATAGCGGGACATTATTCTGAGGCTGTCCAAAGGTGCTGCAGATAAGTGGGCAGAGATTTATTTCACCACAGCAGTAATGCTCTTGTCCACGCTGTGCCAGCTCTTGCCCACAGAGAGCACTTAGAGTACTATAGGAGGTACGTGGTATAGGAGTATAGGTGACGGGGCTGGGAGTGAGAGAAGTGATGGAGTGCAGTATTAGCTACATCTGAAAAGATAAAACTACTACAATTTAGTTTATTACTGCTTTGCTGTGATGTCATTTGTTTGTGTATTTTATTTTGGGCTAGTAAGAAATGTACACTCTTCTAAAACCTTCTAAACCCTGCAACAACAAAACGGCCCAAAAAGGACTGGGAAGAAGAAAACTTATTTAATCTCACCCCCTTTTCTAATCTAACACATTAAACTATATGAACAACTCACAAGTGCGGACAGTGAGTATCTGTTATAGCTCTGTAACATAAGTATCACCATATTGCAGTAATACATAAGGATACCAACATTCTGGGGGTATTCTACATCTATGTGTATGGTGTTATGTTCAGAGGTTACCATGGAGACACAGTGCACACGTTATCAAAAATGATTAAAATAATCTGAAAATCTGAGAAATAACAAAATGAATAAATAACACATTTTACAAACATACATGATTCTGTTTTGGAGATTTTTAATAAAAAAAGTGAGAGTGGCTAACTGGCTAATGCTAACTTGCAAGCTAATGCTAACTAGCTTGTGACTGTTGTTATTTGAGAGTGACAGCAACAACGCATATCAGATCACCTGATGTAGTTGCAGCTAAATCAGTTCTTTACGGTCAGATTGTGTTAAAACAAAACTCAGATTTAAGTCTAGCAAAGCCTCAGACGCAGCAGTGCCCACGGTTAGCATCACACCCCGCGGGAATGTCGATGACGTCAGCTGGGAAGTATCCGATTCCTTAATCCTTTTAGATTTTGACTCATTGGATTTAAGCATGAAAACCTGGCAACCCAAATAAACCTTCATTTTGCTTTGGGATTGGAGCAAAAAAACCCAAATTATAACACAAACAAATAGGAAATTATAACCAATATTTTTGTAACTAAAAATAAAAATAATAAAAAAAATAATAATAAATTAAAAAAAAAATGTTATCAGTAAAAGTTATATTTGATTTGAACAATTTTATGTCATTTAAAAGGTCCTGTATTACACAAAATTTACTCTTGTAAAAATTAAGTCATGTTATAATGATGCACACAGTTTTGTTTTGTTCACACATGTTTAAATAACTCATTATTACACTCATTTCTGTATCACCAAATCTCAAAATGCTGTTCCACCCTGTGATGTAATGTAGTGGTAGTTAAAGTTAACATCTACTTTATACTTTTAGTTCAGTAGAGGCATTTCCATGATTGAAATTATCCAAATGATTCTAGTGAAGTTGTGGTACAGAGTCTGAAAATAGTGGAGCACAGTGAAGTTGTGGTACAGAGTCTGAAAATGCAGTGGAGCACTTCCTGTTTTACCTCGTGACATCACAAGGTGGAACAGAGAGTTTTCCTGTATTCCAAACATTATAACATATCATAAAACACTGTAAAATGGCCTTTTAAAATCTAAATCTTTCATACAGTTCCTTTGTACATATTATTTTATTTAATATTGCTCACTCTTTATTCCATCCATCACTTTTTCTATTATCTTTTTTTTCACACAGTTGCAAAATTAGTCATATTAATATTGACAGACTTCCGAATCCCCCCACTTACAGTTTCTATTTGCGCCTCTGTGGATGAATTAGTAAACTGCCCCCGACCGCTCGCCCCCTGCTGGGAGACTGATGCAAATTTACACTTCAATTTGAGGCCCACCAGGTACTGTACCCCAAGAATACGACAATCAGATTACTCCTGTCGCATGTATTTGATGTTTCTCCTCTGATCACGAGCTAGATTTTGGTCCTTGTTCCCATTATTATCCAATAGAAGCTGGCGCAGCATGTTATTATGTCTTTGTGAGAAGTCCTTGATTCTATTTAATGAGCTTGTGCATCAATACCAGTCATTTCTGGTCATTTCCAACAACAATGCTCCAATGAACATGATACGGATGCGCTTGTCTCCCTGGACCTGATTTTCAAATTCAATAGCTGCACCATTTTGCATTCAAACACTGGATCATTTGCAAGGGATGTTTTTTTTTGTTTTTTTGTTTTGTTTTTTTATTGGACAAAGTGGCGGAATCAATTTTACTCAGTTTTGTTGCATGACTAAAAGTACAGATAAAGAAACAAAAAACTACTGAAGTAAAGTAGTAGTAGTAAAATTTTTAAATTTACAGTAAAAAAGTAAAATTATTGAGTTTGAGTTGAGTTTTTGACATCTTACAAGGCTTTAAATGACTAGATTTTGATGAAGATTTATGCTGATTTATTTTTTCAATAGAAACAATTGAATCCATTATTTATTTAGCTGCTTTTATTTGTATATTTTGGATATTTTGGCTTGCTCAAATTATGAAAATGCTAAAAATAAACCCTAAGCCAGTGGTCGGCATTTAGGTGGCCCGCCCTCAGTTCTGTCTGGCCCATGAGATGACTCGAATTTACTGTTTTAAAAATATGATTTTAGTAATTTATTTTTAAACATCATAAAACATCCAAAAATACAACTATTCCACTGATTTCATTACATTTATTTAAGTGAACCCAATAACTAAATGTGACAATTCTGTTCAATCTTAGACTATTTGAGACGTGTCGCAACTGTAATCGTGCCTTCTGTGTGCGCAATCTTATCCAAAACAAGTGTCCTGTCTCCCACAACAATATGCTTATTTAAGACTATTTAAAAAGTAGCCAGTACTCACTTAATGGGAAAAGTGACCCTTCCCTTCGGTCACAATTTTATGGATGTCGGGCGACAGGGAGGTCACTTTTATCCTCAAGCAGTTCTCCAGGTTTGTATTGGTCTGACGGTTCCTCTTGTGTGTTTTTTGTTCATTGAAGAAAAGCTTGACTCACACATGTAGGTAGATGGAAACATCATCAGCACGTAAAGGGCGAGTTTCTTAATCCCCGTGTACTCCTCCGAGCATCCCATCCAGAAATCCTCCACGGAATGTGCATTAAACGCATCACGAACGCATACCTTTGCTTCCACTCTTCTTTATATGTTCTACTTTCGTTATCAACGTTCCTTTTCATTACTTTCGACAATGACATTTTGCATCGACAGCTCGCAGTCTTCAGCTAATAATTCAAAAGAATAAACATCCGGGAATTGTCCACATATTTACCGCAGGTTGCTGGGCAGGTTGCCGGTTTACTTGAGACGCAGGAGATGCAGCATTCGGCATAATAGGTCTAGCAGTGCCGCGAAGAAGCAAATCAATGCTTTAAATGAGATCAAATTAAATGCATTATAAAAGTTTAATAATGCAAATTTTTAATATGATAGAAAAAAATATACCAACTTGTTTTCCCATTGGAAATAGGCCTACATGACCATGGCCCGCGATGCCATAGTCAGAAAAAGATTTGACCCATGTGCAAACTTAATTGCCGACCCCTGCCCCAAGCCTTATCAGCAGGTCTCATACCATAATAAAAAAAAATAAAAATAAATAAATGTTACTCTTTAGTCCTGTTCAAAAATGTAAATGGAGTAGAAAGTACAGATACCTGCTCTCGACTGTACAAAGCGAAAGTAAAAAATATACACTTTAAAATGTACTTCAAAAGCAGTGTCTGTAGCGTATTTTAGTTGAGCGCAGTACTTTTCTGGCTTTACTTTGTTACATTCTACCCCTGATTGGAACATGCAGAGGTTTTGTGCAGCCCATTTGCATGCTGAGGCGCTAACTCAAGCTAAATCTCCAGAGACTTGTTCAGTGAAAGGAAAGGACAAATGAGGACGCTCCATAGCATATAAACATAAACAAAATGTGATTACTTTGAGCGAGAAGGTTAGCTTTGGATGTGTTTGTGAAAGTACTCTTCAGATGTGCAGTAAAAGGGAGTGTGGCGCACGGGCCAGGTGGAATTGAACTAAGATTTTTATGACTGTGTTTTGGGGGCCGTCCTTGGAACTGTTATTAAAAAGAAGGGAAATAGACGGCTTAAAATACTAAATGTTTACATATGAGATTGTGTTCGCAAGTCTGTGTGCAAGATTTTAGATACTGAAATGAAAGATCCCACATCAGATCCACTCTTGTGAGCTTTAAGTCACGTTCCAGAAGTCAATTTCTCATTTATCCAGTCCAAATTAACTTTGGTAACTAATATCCATAGCGCATTTTGTTAAGCCCAAAAAGTATTTAAAATGTAACATATTTTAATAACAGTTTCTAAAGTTTCAGAAACAGATGACGTATAAAATTAAAGATCAAACTTTTAGTATTTTTTTTTTAATGAATTACTCCCACAGCGTTTTCTTAGCTTTATCGTTTGTAATAATTTAATAAGATAATCCACGGTTTAAATTGTTATCGACAGATTCTGAATATAAGTGGGACTTTCCAGTTTAAACAAAAATAAATAAAGTTACAAATAGCGTTTGAATATACACGCAGAGGAAAAAACGTGAAAATGAAACACCTTGGATGTTATGATGTGATGAATTGCTATCCAAAAATAACAACAGCGACAAAGAATGTTAAAGGAAAAAAACAGCCCAAAAGTCCTTGACAAGAGAAGGAAAAGAAAACATTTTAGGAAGAAGTGTGTTGTTGCAACACGGAAGGAAGGTCAATGCAAACAACATGACCGAACCAGGGGAAAAGCTAGAATTATAAAAGATGTTCAAACAATCAGTTAAAAGTTTGGACACACCATCTCACTCAAGGTTTTCTTCATGTTTGCAATTTTATTTATTTTTTACATTTTTGATACATACAGAAGGCATCAAATATATGAAGCTAGACGTATGGAACTATGCAAAGAGAATAAAAGACTTCATGAAGTCTCCTGAAGTGGTTTTCACTTCACACATGTAACACATCAAGGCCAAGACCTGCTACCAGTGTGAACCAGACGTCAGAGCAAAGGCTGGTTGATTTTTGTTCACATAACCCAAATGTTTAACTGTAGTGTGTATGAACATACAGAGCTTAACACATTTATAAGACCACCGCCCAGTACAAGGAGCTTCCTCTGCTGCCATCATTTAACAGTAATTCTGTTTACCAAAATGTATTTTTATGTTTCTATCATGGTTAATCCGCAAGTATATATGAAATATTTTCATCAAAATGTTATCTTTAATGCTAAAATATCCCTATTGTTGCTATCCATCCATTTTCCAGTAATGACACAAAAGTCTCATCCAGAGCAAGTCTCTGGGAACAGCTAGAAACAATTTGTAACTCAATAACAAAAGAGACTTTACAAAACTCCATAAAAACAATGTAAGAATGCAGCTTTTACCTGTGCCAATGGGGCTCACACAAAATATTGACATGTTGGTTATTATTTGTCAACAAGGCCTATTTTGTTATTCAGACTGGTCATTTTCATAATGAAAAACAGTTAAATACTTATTTTGAAACAGGTTTTTGATATACTATGAAGTTATTCAAGTTTTCATGAGAGGGGGTGTAATAAATTAGTGGAGCAGTGTATGAAGATGTGCTGATATAGAAACTACAACACAAAGCACCACCACTGCACCACCAAACCTCTTCACATCCAATATTTTCTCAAAATCAAACCAACAAGTTCTAGTACTTTAAAGCCCAACATGGGGCCTCTTTAAAAGTGCACACTAACTTTTTGGTTGGGGGTCCGTCACCTGCTTGTTTCTATGGACATGTCCTTGCTCTGCTGTGGTACATGTGGTTTTATATCTTAGAAACACCTAAAGAAACAGACATTGTGACATGAGCAGGATCACCTCTCCACAGATCTGACCTGCTGCATCTAGACTGGTCTGGTCTCCATGAAGCTAGAGAGGTTTAAAACCATTCTGTAAAACATCCAAGACAATAACATGGAGAAAAGCGTCTGACGAACAATCCACCAGAAAAGTTACACAATGCACCTTTTAAAGTCGGCTGTAAAAACGACAACACTACACAACAACTTCTTGAACCAGCTACACATGAGTTTCCATCAATTCTTCGCGACCACAAACAAAACAGTCCACAAAACCGCGCTAAAGCTTTGGCTAACTTTTTACCCCAATAGCAGCAATAACGTCTTATAATGTAACGCTTATCGTGATGATATTTCCATGCGGTAATTGGTCTGAAGTAGGCTCAGTGCTCCTTCGTTAGTACCTGTAGGCAGCATAAGCACTATAGGGACATCGTACAGTCTAACAGCATCCCGGTAATCACACTTTAGAAAACGCATGGATGGAAAAACTACAATACCCATGAGGCAGTTCAGCGCGAGCGACTAATGTAATGTGTTTTTAAGTGAACGGTGTTTAATTATGAAAAGTGCAGCACCGATAACTGATGATTGGCTGTTCAGCACGAGGCCCGGGGACGCGATTGGAGCTTGGAAATGCAAAATAAGCGCATTTTAAGAGCACCTATGTAATATATTCTGTACAGGCGAGTGAGTGGCACATTATATTAGCGCTGACCTGTGAAGAATGATGCAAATTTGGCTTTGTTAACCAGCGTTATACTAGATTAGATTAGCAGCACATAAAACATCATCTTGTGTATATGAGCCATTAACACTAACTATGGTGTTAATTTGTTTCGGGCAGGGAAAAGGAAAAAAATCGAATAAATCTCTCTTTTTTTTTAATTTAGACTAACAAGATTTACGCTTATCTACGTTCACATGCACCGAAATCATCTGATAATCCGATTTTGAGTGGAACCACAACCATAGACGATTAGACATTTCTGTATCTTGATCTCAATTACATTATGAATAATTAGTCCAACTCTGGACTCTTGAATTGGATTATTGCAAACTAAAAAAAGTTTTAAATTAAATCATTGCAGTGGAACAATATCAGCGCTGCTCTCATTAAATGTTACGGGTAAAAAACAAAAAATAACACCGCTTTTGTTTTTGATAATAATTTGCGATTCTATTTTTAAATCTCAATTAAAAAGACATAATCATTGATACTTAGAAACAACTTATTTCAGTTACATGTCATATAATTATCCCAACTCTAAACTGGACTAAAAAAAAACAGCAAAACTAAAACCACTGAACCACTGAAATTAACCACTCAGGAGTAAATGTGGTGATAATAATAAAACTGCAGACACGTAAAGTATTGTAAGTACTATTAATATCCTACAGTTGTGATGAATATATGTCTATAAAAGAGTTCAGAAGACCCAATATGAAGTTAAATTTCTCCATATACAGTATAACATGTCCTAATGATGCTTGGTCAGTGAAACAAATACATTTTAGCAACAATATTTCTTTGTTAAACCTCAATTTGTGCAAAGTTAACATGAAAAACATCTATTTTAACCATTGAAACAGTGAATATGTCAACTGCAGTTTCTTTTCACTACATAAGCAACAAAATTATATATTAAAAAAAGGCTAAAAATACCTCAAAATACTCAGCAATACAGCAGTCTACGATAACAATCACAATAAAGCCAAAATATACGCATGAAATATTTCTGCTTCCATTCAATTTCACAAAGTATTATTCCTGTATATAGTCGCGGCTTTAAAAGAAAACCGTACCAATTCAACGCAGCAACTAACCACCCGCAGTGTAACAATAATCACTCCAAAATGCGAGATATATGACGCAAGACGTATGAATGAAACGGAGTATTATTGCGTGATACTATTGCAATGGCCTCCTCACATCTGCGGTTAAAAACACGGCATTAGACGTAAAGAGGCTGTAAATACGTAGCTTATGCAATCCGTCTGTGGATATTGGGTATAGAGGCATCTGAGAATCTCATTCAGATATATAATCCTCCTGTGCCGATGCAAATACTTCATATACTGTATTTAGCCTCAAGCTGGTGGAGGTATATGTTTAATTTAGCTCTTGCTGAGTTGAATTCTGGGTTCTTTCTGCTGCATTTTAGCACCTCTTTCTATTCTGCGGTGTGTGGTGTTATTCAAATACTTTTTCCGCCCCTTTTGGTGCAGTTAGATCTGGGCTAATCCCACATTTTCATATATGATTGAAGGTTCCGACATATTAGAAGCTCGTGTGACTTTGGGGCATGTGTGAGATGTTTTTGAAGTCTTCTGTGAGCGTTTAAACCATGTTAGAATGTCGTTAACTCCACAAAAACATACCTGGAGTTGTATTTATTAAGTATTTTTTATTATTTATTTATTAAGTATTTATTATTTGTCTAAATCTACAAACATCCAAATGCTCTTTTCTACCTTGTGACGTTATTTTGTGGTAGTTTTAAAGTTAACAGCTACTCATTTTCTTTGGTTAAACAGAAATACAAATGATTCTAGTGGAGGTGTATGGACTTTAGAAACACAATGGAGCAAATAACTCCACGACACCGATCTGAACTCATGGGATTTTAGCGTTTCTCAAGATTAGACCAAATTTATTTTACTCACAATAGAGAAAATGCAGTTGTGCAAAAAAAAATAATACGCACGGATGAGCTGAATTTTGCCAAATCGCAGCCTATTTTCCCTTTCATGAAACATTTGAATAAAATTTTCACATCGCATGTTTGCTGGTGGTGTGTTTGAGGAGCTGCACATGGGTTCGCTTTCTTGCCTTGACAGTTTGCAGATTGTCTCTCGCTTCTCTCTCCCTCAATTCAAGATCGAAAAAAGCTCCTTTATAGCTCCTTTAGACTTTATATTGTCATGAGCATTTAAAAGCAGACGTAGGAACACATATAAAATTGACCTAACCTGTGTTCAAATAGTTTTACAGAGTTAGGGCGGAGTAATTCAATAAAAATTAGGAAATCAAATGAATACGACAAATGAAGTAGAATCAGAATTGGTATTGCTCAATATATGTGTGATTTTCTTATCTAACTGAGGATGGATTGTGCCAATAATATTAAAGCTTGAAAGATCAAATTAATGTTCATTTCTTTAGTTAAATATTTCAACAACAGTGTCATTTCAAACCACCTTTTTTAAAGCACCTACCGTTTAGACAGAAAATACCCTCAAATAAATGTAATGTTAGTTATTTTATATATAAATTGTAGAAAGATTTTTTTAAAGAATGAGATGTCCAAACAAAACTGGCAGTGCATGTACAAAATGTTTACATATCTTCCTTTTTATGGCCCATCCATTTAACATTTGGGATGGAAAATGCACTAAAATAAATGAATGCATTTTTTCTGGTAGTGTTTATTTTTCATTCTGCAGACTTTTACTCCACTGAACATCCTCACTCTGAGCCGGCTCGCTTCTCCACAAATCTAACTCTTACTTGAGCCTCCTGCTGCTCGTCTCCATGGAAACGTTGTTCCTTTGGCATTAAGGCTGCACCATAAGGCTTCTGTATCTCCAGTGTGTGGCTTTAACTTTCTGTCTCCACGGACTCAAGGTGACGTGGTGCCTCCAAAAAGTTCCACGGTGTAGTTTTAAATAGATAATATTTGTGTTTTGTTTAATCCTCTGAACACGCTGTAAACACGGTGTCCCTGAAGCCCGGCTGTGGTGCGACGTGTCAGAAGTTTGTGTTGTTCAAATGTGCAGATCAGATGTGAGCTGAACACAAGGTCTCTCCACGGGGGTCACTTTGCACCATTATCATTTCCACTCTGTTTACAGCAATGGGCCTCGCTGTGGGGAGCAGCATATGGCCACGCTCCGACTGCCGCACTGCAATGACGACTGTTCAGTGCAAGTCGTCATGACAACAGCGGGGTGCACAACACTGTTTCAGAGCACATGGACTGAGTCTGTGCTGTGGAGGAAGTGTAAAGAAGTGGAACTGCATTAGACACTGGTAAGATCATGAGAGTGATGTAATAAAGCTATTCCAGTGCGTCATCGAACACACTCCCACCAGGTGTTGTGCAGCCATAACTGTACATCCCAGTGTGGCCCATGGCTCGCATTTATGAAGCATATGTACATGAGCAGTCAGAAGTTTGGACACACTCTCTCATTCAGTATCTATTTTTTACATTTTTTTGTAAATGTTATATACACACAGATGTGCGTATCTTTAATTTATTATTCACTTTAAGTTTTATATTCAAATTCTCAAAGAAGCCAGTCATTGCTTTGTAGAAAACATCTCATACATCTTGCATTATATGAGTCAGTATCTAACATGAAGAAAGTATTAGAAATAAATGGAAAATTGAATGAGATGTTCATACCTTTGACTGGTAGTGGATGCAAAGAAATGTGCCTTTCTATGTAAACTTGATGCAGAAATAAGCAGAGCTCAAAGGTTTTTAGAGATGAGGAAGAAGGAATGCCAAATGCCAAATGCAGATGACAATATGTAGCAATCAACAGTGAAATGAAACTTGTCTAATACAGTAGTGTGGAAAAATAGCCCAGTTTTAGCACAGAAAAGAAAATGTTTTTGGTTAGGTCAAATAAATGAAGGAATTTCAAGTAGCACAGACCAGATGCGCAACATTCACTTGGGAAACTAGTAGATAACCCATTTTATAAAGACTTCATTACCCACGATGCAATGTGTTGTGCTTGTCAACAGCTCCTTAATGATCAGTGGCATCTGGTTGGAGCCGAGGAGGCGATAAGACAAACAGCCTTGGCCCCGGTCCCATGCACACAGGTGGAGCAGGTGCAGTCCAGCCGGTCAGTGCAGCGAGCAGGCAACTCCGATTACTCACCTGGAGGAGGGAGACGGAGGACGGGAGGACCAGGATGTGGGGAGGGGAGAGGGAAGAAAGGACATTTCAAGCAGATTTGAAGAAGGGATTGGCAGGGCTTGGGCCCATCTAAAAGGAAACATACATATATATATGTCTGCCAAATCCAGAATGACACCCCTCTGTATCTATGCAACATTATATTGGTAATTTACAAACAAAATCACATTTTGGTCACCACAGAATGTAGTGCTTCGGTCACTGATTCTGCTGAAATCCACAATGCTTTTCAGTCCCTTTGCTGCTTTGTGATATATTTTTTTCCTCATAAGCAGACATATTAGTTTTGATACGAACAGACCACGCATGTCCCTGATTTGCTAATCCTGCGTCAATCATGGGAGATTCACTGGTGACAAGACTAACATCTTCCTAGTATTGAAGTGAGTGGATCCAAGGCAACTTAAAAGTAGCTGTTAGTCCTGATTTATGCATTTGATGGAACACATAAGACACAGTCACAGTATTATATTCACACAGACAGTGGAGGAATACTACTTTTCCACATGTTATGTGATATTATGTACCAGATACAGTGGGAATTTTTCAGTCAGGAAATACTAATATTTTCGCTAAGATGGCTTTTCATTTATGTGAAGTAGAAATGTTTTGTAATTTATTTCAGGCTGTCCCCAAGGGCCACCATATGTACAGTACTTACAGTTTGAGTAGGATGTATTTGCAAGAAAAGACTATTAACAATGCACCCGCTAGATGCTGCTAAAACATATTACATTATTTAAATAGAACTTTGCCAACTTTGTTAAAGTATTCACTCATGCATAATACATAAAGTCCGTTCCAAAACCATATAGGACCCAGTGCACAGGAACAATTTACATTTATCTGTACAGTAGATTAGATATGGTCCATCTATGAAGGATTTCATTCAGCCTCACAGAAATGGGGCTTTTCAGTAAAAACTCCAATGGATTATTTGATGTAGTTTTCTTTTCTGT
This sequence comes from Scartelaos histophorus, assembly GCA_000787155.1. Lineage (NCBI taxonomy): Eukaryota > Metazoa > Chordata > Actinopteri > Gobiiformes > Gobiidae > Scartelaos > Scartelaos histophorus. The sequence goes on along the minus strand of JACN01050218.1, from coordinate 6,617 downwards.
TCAAGTTCAGATGCAACAATGAAGGAAAGTTAAAAAAAGGACATATAATTTCATTTCAAGCACATGGCATTTGCACAAGTTGATAACAGAAGTCTCCCAGCAGCAGCCCCGACAAACAGCATTATTTCTGTGCTCCAGGATGTTCCATTATGACGTGCTCAAAACCTCATTATTCCTCTATGTGTGATTTGATCCTTATTCAGTCGAAGCACATCGGGACTATGGCAAAAATGTTTTTGCGTTTTGTTTTTTCCAACCAGGGTTTCCACAGAGACCAATTCTGTGTGTAGATTTGGACTAGAAGCACATGGACACAAACACTCCAAGTCAAAGTTTGAGCATAAAATGAAATAAGCCCCGGCCCTGAGACTCATTTCAGTTTCACCAAAACATCCAAATCTAAAACATAAATGTTTTTCCGGGCCTCTTAGTGCTAAATTGCAGCAGTGCATTTGTGGTCAATTTTTCAAAATAGAACAAGGAAAATGACTCAGGAAAATAAGATGGCACTTCAATACATGCAGGGTTTTGTGAAGAGATGAGAAATTGTTACACAAGAGGACTACATTTCATATGACTAGGGGACATGTGACCGCCTGTCGCTTTATCAGGTTTAGATGCCAATAGAAACAAAAGGAAACCCTAAAGAAAACATGCATTAATGCTGCATTCCAGGCAACGGGGAGGTTGGATATTTCCCAGTTGAACATTACAAGTCCCAACCTCAGAGTGTCACTCCTGTGTAAACCACATGTTAAACTGAAATGCAAATGTTAAAGAAATGTCTCAATCAAATATCAGATCATGTAACCTGTTTACATTTGTCATGTGGTGGTTCTCAGGTTCACTTTGTGTGGTGATTATCATTGTTGTAATATGTCATAGTTGAAGTTGTGAACTCAGAGGTTTTCCCACTTCACACACAAGTGGGAATTACCACTTCCACTTCCAGAACTTTTTTTTTTCCAAGTTGGAGGTCATCAGGGTTCTCAGATGAATAACCATGTCTGTCTATTATAAGTCAGTGGGAAGTCATGCAAATGTCTGTCCATTATAAGTCATAGAAAAATCATCTGATACATCCAGCATCGGCACTGATGAGCTCAATATCTGCACCACGGCCCGGCATAGATTTAAATGGCAACAAATTATATGGCTACTGCACATGTTACAATCTACATTAAAATGGTTTGGTGATTGGGTGAATGAAAGGATATTAACAATGTATTAAATGTTTATTTTTATCCAATGAAAAAACTGCATTGCATACGTGGTTAATGTGCTCATTTTCCATAGCAATGTCAGCTGTAAAACAATAATCACATTGAAACATTTGGCATGGGGAGTAAAGTGCCTTGCTCAAGCACACAAAGGTCAGGTTTGAACCATTGGCTGATATGACAAGTGTTCTACCACCTGAACCAGTTTGATTATTACTTTGGCAGGTTGAGCAACCGTGCAGAGGCTAGACAAACTAAATTGCAATGAACTCTTCCGTGCAAGCGCCTTGGCAAAAGTCGGATCTTCTACTCAAAGTTTGCTGTGCGTTCTCTAGCATCATTTTGTGTCTTCTTGTCTGATCATAATTGCTTTGCTATTGTGATTAGTTTAAAAAGGGACAAACACGACCGATTGTCTCTTTCCAAGTCCGAAATTAAAAGGCGCTGTGCCAGAATTCTTGCCAACTCTGTCACTACGTTACAAATTGTGTTCATTGGTGAGGATATGCAAGACAAGACACTTTCTAATCCTCTTCTTCCACTGACCCGTTAAATGCCAAATGTCTGCTAACCTAATTAAGAAAAAGAGAAAAAGTTAGCGCTCTTGCTTTGGTGATTTGGCTCTATTAGCATGGATTGGCATCTGGAGAATGTGGCTTGTTGGCATACATTTAGACCAGGTTTTTCCACATCAGCGAACATGTTCAGTCTAATCAAAGCAAAGTATCAACTCACGCCAAGTCAGGGCCCGTCTAACTGCAGGTAGAAACAGTGGGATGAGAAAACGACTTTGTTTTTCCACACAGACGATGCATTTAAATTACATTGTTCAAAATATGCTTCAGCAAGATTTAATTCCATCACAGAAATTTCATTTGTTTTGCTTATAAGTGATGAAAGCAAACTTATTTTACTCCATGATAATGCTAGGTTAATCATTGCATGCAAAATGAAAGCCTTTTTATCATCCACGAACCAGGAAGTAACACTGGTAGCTGTTACAATGGTACTGATGTGACGCGCAAACTCCACTTTAGCCTCTGAAATATGTGAAACTCATTACGGTGAAGCTAGAAATGCAAGAAAGTGAGTATTAAACTGCAAACTATTTAAAATAAAAGTATATAAAAGCGACTATTTTAAGGTGCAGCAGCCTTGTCAAAATAATTTACCTCTCTGACCATAGATAATAGAAGATTGTGTTGGTCCAAATCTAGATTGAACCCCCAACCCCAGAGCACAGGCAGGGTAACGTAAGCCTATATAAGGGGCACAACAGAAAAAGTGCAGAAGGCAATTAGAAAACGCAATATTAACAGCAGTAAAAGGGTACAGACAACTGACAAATACATTTCTGACCACTGCAAAAGAGAAAACCACATTATGGACTTATGGGCATCGTCGCTGGATTAAAGAGGCAATCGAAAGACGTAAAGATGCCCCCAGTACGATAAACCGGGACGAGAGGACCGTTTTACTCTCACACACCTGCGATACTGTACTGAGGAAGTCGTACTGCAGATGCAAAACCTGTATAACTCGGCTGACCGGACACGTTACAGCGACATCACGTTACCACCCTGAGGAACATGAACCACCAACCTTTTCGTCGATAAGCCCCCATTTGCAATTACGACATAAATGTGACCAAATTAATTGACGTTCCATTCATAAGCTCGTCAATAGAAGATATTCTGAAGCACGATGTGATGAGGTGATAAATAATAATACTGAAACTACTTTATGCTAAGGATACAAAAAGAAGAAAGCAAGACAATCCTAGTAAACCATTTTTAAACAGACAACCTGAGCTATAACAAATACGTGACAGAATGTAGCAAGAATTAGCCATAAAAGTAACTTATTCAGGTCAAATGGTATTGTATTACAACAACAACAAAAAAATACTCACAAATAAATAGTGAGCCTCAAAATATATTCTCCCAGACGTCATATATAGAACAATAGGTCTATAAAACATGTATCGCGACAGGTTTAAGCTCATATATTCAATCTAGCTGCATGTTCATCTGCGATCCCTGTAAAATATGTCTTCTCCTGTATCACCAGGAATAGCATGATCTTACATACATTTTTTTTCCACAGAAGCACAGAGACACAATAACTTGAGCACAGTGGCACTCTTCCCGCTCCCCTCCCACCTCCAAAATAAGGGTCAGCCCACCATCCAACCCCACTGCTCCGGGACCCCCCCAGTAACAAAGCCTGGAGACATATCATTTCCTCCAACATCTGCTGCCTCTGCCTCCTGTAACGCTCTTGGCAGGGACCACGAGCGCCTGTCACGAGGAACGGATTTAAACCAATAGCGCAATTACAGCACAACCCGGGACAGGCCAATTGTGTCCTGTGCAGGCTGCTGTTTACTCTCAGGCGTACACTTCACATTGGAGCTGCCATTTTGGGCCACCTCACCGAGCCTTCCCCAGATCAGGGCTGGAGACAGGCTGCCAGAGCTGTGCAATTTGGCAAGGGAGGAATAGAGAGATAAAAGCCAGCCTAGAGCTACTTTTAGAGTTTTTTTTTTTTTAAGGATGCATGCGTCAAGGGAGATACAAGCCTGGCACGCACTTCCCAGGCCTCCGCAGATCCATCAAGCGTAATGGTCCGTGGAGGTGGTCAGTGTGTGACTAATAGGTCAGATGTGGCTACTCTGCGTACAATCCAATGTGCCCGATGTCGGAAGAGGGGCCTTTCCGGATTTGAACAACAACAAACTATCGCCGCGGTAACGCTTCTTTTTTGGTTTCCAGGGAAGTAATGAAGAGGCGCTTGTTGAGTCCCAGACCATCTGTGCAGGGGTTAGCTAAGGCCAAGCTAAGCAGACACACATACTGAGGGTTATTTAAATATAGAGGAGGCGTTATTTATGATGCTTTATTTTGTCCAAAATGTAGGCAACAGTGATTCACAACTGTGGTGACCTCAAGTTTCAAAGTGGATCCTAGACGGCCTAACATGTACTGCTGGTTTCACTCACGTGACCTGATGATGTGCGACATTCAGATGGGAGCAGGAAGTGCTCCACACCACTTCAAAACACAGCACAATGGACGACAAGTAGACAACAAGTACGTAAAAGTTTGAACAGGCCGGCACAGACCCACTATCACAAAAAAAAACCAAAAAGTCTAAATATAAGTCCTGAGCTGTATTGGGGTGGTGCTCCCACCTGGGCTCTGTCCTCTTGCTGGTGTGAAGCATCTGAAGCCTCCATACCCCTTTGACACCCCAGGTTAACTGTATTTTTTGGAATTAAAATCAGACGCTGCACTAGAATAACCTAAAATAATTATTTTAAAATGCATAAAACAGGAAATTACAACAGTAAGCTAATAAAATCTGCACCAAACAAAGCTTTTTGCGTGTTAGGGCCTGTAATGCAACAGTTTACCTGTCACTTACGATGATTGTCTCTCAAAATAATTGTCAAAAAAATATATATTGAAAATATGAATTAATAAATGACATAATCTTTACCTGTTACATAGTGGTTGCTGCAAACTTTGTTCACATTGTCAGTTTCTGCAGCTCTTGTTCTTAGCTGGAGATTGTCGATCCACTTTTGTCATTTTTCCTTAAGTGTTTTGAAACTAACTCCCTTGTGATTCACCACTTTCAGTACATGGACAAAAATATTCTCCCGATTAGAGCAGTTGCAGGAACCATAATCTGTGCAGAATTTAGCCATTTTAGCGCCGAGTCAACAGAGGTAAACAGGGTTCTGTGCATCTGTCTTTACTTTCTAACCCATATGTGCTTCTCATGATGTCGCTGTGACATCATCTGCAACCAGCAACAGAAGAGAAAGGCATCGCCTCCATCACTATTCTACAGGTTACTGATAATGGTTCTATATATTTTTATAAGATAATAATTTGTCAGATAGGGGAAGGATATGATGTCTGGATTTTCCAGATACCATTTGGTTGGTCCACTGTGAAATTCAAAAATTACAGTGTTTATTAGTGATGCTAAAAGCAGTAATTTCATAGTGGTGTCAGTTTTAATGCCATGATTCAGTTCACAAATGTGACATCTGTATATCAAAATCAAAACCCCACTAAATAGGTGCACAGCATTTCATTCAAACCACATGACAGCAGTGATCATTTATGTTGTACAGCTCCTGTCTGTGTGAAAAGGTCAGCTGATGTGTAACAGGGTGTACACCTGTCACATCAAACTGGATTTATAAAGGGATTTTCATACAAATGTAATTTTCAATTCATCAGCCAACATTTTTTTAATCGTTTGACTAATTCTTTTATTTGAAATCTTAACTGGACCAACAACACTTATCACTTAAAAGGAGCATTGTGTAACTTTTATCCATGTTATTTTGTCTGGAATGTTTCACAGTATGGAATTAAACCTTTCTATAATCATGGAGACCAAATCAGGCCATGTGACTGGTCAGGTCCGTGGAGAGGCGACCCCGCTCAGTCAGAACACCTTTTTTTGGTCAATTTTTCTATAGCGCTTTTCCACCTTCAAGGCACTCAAAACGCTTTACAACAAGGAAGCATTCACCCATTCCCACGCACACTCACACACCAGCGTACGCAGACACTAGGGGCGAGGGCGGTTAAGTGTCTTGCCCAAGGACACAACAACAGCATTCTGCTGTAGAAGCTGCACCCACACCTGCCAAGCTGTGGGTCAGTGGATAGGACCGCGCACCTAATGATGTTTATGTCGAGAGTGGGACTTTTGGGCTATAAAACCAGCTGTAATTGAATAAATGTGACGTCGAGCTTTTTAATGTCACACTGTGGAACATTCCAGACACAGCAATGACAAGACATCTCCATAGAAACAAGACGGTGACGGACCAAAAAGTTACATAGTGCACTCTTAAGATGCTTTTACTAGTACTTCTTTATACAAAATAGTTTTTATGCATTATTTTATAACAATTTTGAGAGTTTTTTTCCAGCGTCACACCATGCCTCCTTTTAGTCAATTAATGCACGAGAAATGTCATTGCAACCACGAATTTCTTTGGTTGTCTACAGCCCCAGTGAGTCCAAGAGTGGAGTTTCAAACTATTAAATACAGAATCGCCCGTTGTGAGAAGAAAAGTGGAGTTGCTGTCTTGTTAAAAACTCCACTTTCTTACTTCTCGAGGGTGAGAGTTTAACCGGCCGTAAAAGCCGACACAAACGACGAATGAGCGACGGTTGCCATGGGAACGTGAAATGTGCTTCAGAGATTCGATTTGACGGAGCATCTGTCCTCACGTGTCCAATCACGCAATCACGGCTCAGACACTGCTCAAAGGTGTTGTTATTTTTAAAAGGCCCTGCAACAGCTTAAATATTCACTTTTGTGCACTTTGCCTAAGAATTACTTATGGAAGATAATTTGTTCCAT
>JACN01037038.1:0-17185 GCA_000787155.1 Scartelaos histophorus | reverse complement strand
GACAAATTTCCCATATAGGAACAACTGTGTGTGTTAATCTGATAATAATCTGATAATAAAATTGGTTGCAGTTTCAAGTCATGTTCCCTAAAAGCTGAATGATGCCTTTAATGTTTCAACAATGCATCATGATCCTCCCGTGTGTTGGTGACGTTGTACAAAATAAAGCTGGTCCTCCTGAGCTCCGCTGATAATCGTATGTAAATGTGTTTCTGAGCATGTGCAGAAGTGGCCTGCGTCGTGTCGGGTTTGAGTTTAGAGTCCGGTCCGAGGTTTTAGCTGAGCACTTTTAGAAGAGTTTAGGAGCAAGAGAAAAGTGACCTCAATCTGAAAGAATGTAGTGTGTGGTCTGCTCTCCCTCCCCTCATCCACATCCAGGACCAGAGCCTAGACCACTGTAGCCACCTCCTCCTCTCCTCCTCCTTTCTCTTCCTCCTTCTCTCTCTGTATCTCACCCTCCCTTTTGACACACTATATTTTCTCTCCTTTATCCCTCTCTTCTGTTTCTATCTCCTTTTCCTCTCTATACTATAACTCTCTAGTCTCTTCCTCCTCTCTTCCTTTGTCTCCCTCCTTTTTCTCTCATCTCTGTCATCCATCTCTCCTGCCTCCTTCTCTCTTTCTCTTTCTCTTCACTTTCTGTCTTCTCTTTCTATTTCTGTCTCTTCCTTTCTTTCTCTCTCTCCTCCTCACCTCTTTTTTCTTTTATGGGAGATGTCAGTATAGTTGCCACGTTAAAGACTCACTCATTCATTCATTTCTCAGTCGTTCACAAAGCAACAATGCATCTGCAAACCCTGTAATTAGTAACACTTCTGTACATAAACACTATATACGCTGTAGCTGCTTTTTATTGTCCTTGTAGTGAAATCTAACATCTGTATTTGAGGAGTACTTCATTAAAGGCCCCATATTACCCTATTTTCGGAGTTGTGTTTTGTCTCATTCACACACTTAATTGCTGGAATTGCCTATCTCTACTGAACAAAAGGTAAAAGGCAGCTGTTAACATGAAAACTACAGCTTCATGACATCACAAGGTGGAGTATTTTGAGCTTTGGAAATGTAGACAGACTAATAACAACGGATTCCGTGTGAATCAAACAACCACAACTCATGGTATGTTTTGATGAGGTAACAGCATTCTGACATGAATAAAAGTTTGCATAATGTAGAATATTTAATGCATGATCTTCCTGTGCACGTTGTATGCATTTTTAAGACAGTTAGCATTCCTTGATGTCAACACTTGATGTCTCCCACTAGGTGAATGGGTCTTGGTATTGGTACTGGTTATAGATAAGACGCTCATAGTTTATAGGAAAATAAGTCCTATAGCGGTGGTTCTACATCGTGGTGTAAAGGTCTGCAGTCTAGTGCCCTCCACATGTTCAGAAAAGAGACAGGATTTATGTTGGTTTGTGTCACTGAGAAAATGCAGGACTAACGGCTTTCAGATGTTTGTGGAGGAAGTGTGGAGAGGTATAAGTCATTATTGTGCTACATATACAAATAAATGAAGTCATGAGGCATATAATAATGTGGTCACATAGTTTTGACCTATTTACCATATGTGAAAGGAATGTAAACAGGACACAGAATGTATTGACATTCATTGATCAGTTTAAATACCTAACCTAACAAGTGCCATCTTATTACTTCTAAAGCAGAAGTCATCTGAAAAACCTGTAGAAAAAACAAACAAACAATAATTTGTGAAAAGTCTGTAAAGTCAAAATACAGGTTTAGAAAATGAATTTTGTCATTTCATCTATTTAGCAGACTGACCACGCCTGGCGTCACATATCATGTATCAGTCAACAGAGATAAAGGGGCTTTTACCTTGACTCACACATGAGACTCACTTCTCCAGAGACCCTCACAGGTTGGTTGGTTAGTCTGATAGGTCTGACCACACGTGGCAACAACAGCTGATGAGTCACATCACAGCAGCCCCTTGGGCAAAGGCGGAAGTCCTTCCTCTGGAACAGCAGGTACATGAGCAATTTACATTATTACACATTATTAAACCCCACACTAATTTTCATTCTCTTCACACTTGGTGATGTTCAGCAATTTCTGTAGCCACAGCTGGCCCAGGACTGCCAGTCTGGGCCATAAGCCATTTCGACCACCAGTAACACACAACACATTAATTCTAGGCAAAGTCCATCCATCCATCTTCTTCCTCTTCTTCATCCCGGCCACTTCTTCCAGCTCCTCCAGGGGAACCTTGAGGCGTTCCCAGGCCACACGGGAGACGTAGTTCCTCCAGCGTGTCCTGGGTCTTTCCCTGGGCCTCCTCCCAGTGGGACATGCCCAGAACACCTCCTGAGGGAGGCGCCCAGGAGGCATCCGGACCAGATGCCTGAGCCACCTCAGCTGATTCCTCTCAATGTGAAGGAGCAGCAGCTCTACTCCGAGCTCCTCCCGTGAGATTGACAGGCTGATCGGTGCAGCGTCGGCAGTGATCCGGTAGCTGCATCAGACCATTGTGGTGAAGAGGGAGCTGAGCCGAAAGGCAAAGCTCTGGATTTACCGGTCAGTCTAGGTTCCTACTCTCACCTGTGGTCATGAGCTCTGGGGAGTGACCGAAAAGACGAGATCACGGATACAAGTGGTCGAAATGAGCTTCCTCTACACGGTGGCTGGGCGCTCCCTCAGAGATCGGGTAAGGGGCTCAGTCACATGGGAAGAGCTCTAGGTAAAGTGTCTTGCCAAATGCCACAACAACAGCTCTTGGTTGGAGCGGGAATCAATCCTCCTTCAGGTTGGGGGATCACTGCTCCAACCACTGAGCCTCTGTACTTGAGAATCCTCCTAATTCATCAGATATATCTCCTGCACATGAACTGTATAATTATTGAAACAGCATTTCTGCTTCTTTCTGCCGTCCTCATGTCTCTTTATGGACACCTGGATGTGTCAAAAACCAGGTGAGCTGAGTAAAGATTATTTTATTGTACAGTGCTGTGTGTGGAGGCCTTTAATTGCGCCTGTTAAAATATCTTGTAAATTGTAAACAGCCTCCCCCATGTTGCCTTTTTATAATGTTCCTAGGTGCACCTCAACTCATTGACTAAACATTAATGACTTCATATAGTTCATTTAGTGCACTAGTTTTGTAGTAGGTTTAACTGGACACTTCAAGAGATTTACCATTTTTAAGGAAAGACTGAATATCCAAGTGAGTCAGAGGCTGCTGCAGCTTTTGCTCAATAAACGTTGATCCAAAAATAAAAGTGAAATTAGAGGGTTCTGGAGTGAAGGAAAGGGCCACTGGGTTTGGTCTGGTCTTTGGCCCCACACACCCGGCCACACTCTCCTTCTGTTTCCTCGTCCAGTCTGAGTTAAGGAAGAACAGAAATTAAAATAGACATATATATTAAATTAAAGAGCTAATATTTGGTGAAATGATGTGACTTGCTCTTCTCTGTAGAGATGTTATTGCTCAATCTAGAATGTTCCACAGTATGGCATTCAATTCTATGAATACAAGCAGGTTGCACCATTAGAGACAGTTACTGATCACATCAGTATAAGAATGTATGTTATAAGGGTAGTTTTGAGCAATAAAATTCCATATTGTGGAACATTTCAGGCAAAGCAATAATATTTCCATGGAGAAGAGTGACATACTAAAAAGTTACATAGTGAACGTTGTTTTTTTTTTAAAATTTGCCATAAATGTGGTAGAAGTATAAGGTTGAGGTTGAACTACTTTGTTGCTTTAAGACTCCAGTGTAAAATCCCAAATTTCATGTAGGTTCAGTAGGAGTTCAGTTCCAGCCCCTGCTATTTCTTGCATGCCACTCACACTCTCCACCCCCTTTTATGTTTACATTTGTCTTGTCCAATTAAGCCCATTAACAAACATTTTATAAATATATTATAATATATTTCTGGGACTGTAATTAACTGTAAAGCTGTTGTAATCCCTCCCTGTGCAGCCTATTTTCCAGTCTAATTTTTAGGTTTTAGGTTAGGTGTCTCCAAGCATCCTGAAAATATCATCTTTTCTCTGCCTGTTGTGATAATCTAATTCAACACTTTAGTTAGACTTTGGCTTATTCCACAGCAACAAAAACCCCCTGTGCTATCCTGTAAGTGTACGCCACTGCAGATAACAGTAATAATAGTGTTTACAGTCTAACTTCCTACACATTAGTATATTGTTACTCATAGATTCACATAATCCAGGATAATTCTACAGACCTGCTCCTCATTTAATTGGGAGCACATGGGAGGAAGCGCTATGGCAACAAAGATGAGCTCAAAGCTTTAACGTGGCTCTGGTATAATAATCCCAGCTTTTTGGTGTAGCTATAAAACTTGACCTTTACTTGGGGTCAAACTTTGCAGGCTTGGGGCTCCAAAATATAGCTTAAAGGTGCATTGTGTGTTTTTTCTGGAAGAACTCCATCTGCTTGTCTCTATGGCGATGTTGTTTTGTCTGGAATGTCCCGGTGTGGCATTAAACATATCTATCCTGCATCTATCCTGCAATATCATGGGTTTTTATTGACTTCTCTTTACAGATCTGATATGTAACTTGGTCCTGTGGTGTTGCCTAGAGGCAGGTGACGGATCCTCTACATCATCTTTAAAAAACTACAAACTCACCAGTATGCTAACATTAAGCTAACCATCAACAGATCTGGTAGGACATTCTTTTTCACTCTCCACGTCAGATGTTTAACTCCAAAAGCAAAATGGGTTAGGAGCTGGGAGTGTGGGCGGGACTAATTGACACGTCGGCTGTGATTGGCCACAGCTGGATGCCCATATTTGGAGCAGCATCATGTCCCGCCCACTTGTGCTCAGGAATGGAAGATGTCTGGACTCTCTCTCCAAAGCAAATGGAAAGAAAAAAGGTTTTAACTGGCTCTCAAGCACTCCCTGTCGTCAGTTAGATGGAAGTTGGTGTCGGTGCACAAACATCTGTAATTATACATATTGACTTTAGGTACCACAACATATAGTGTTGTATGTATCACTTCTAAATCTATATGTGTAAATTGCATGTATCAGGAAGAACATCTGGTTTAAATTTCAGTAAAAGCCCATGTCTACTGTGCCCTGATTAAGTTTTTCTGTGCAATGAATTGGTTTAGTCCTGGTTCAGATTCTGTTCATTTTTAGACATTATTTAGGTTTATTTTAATGTCTTGTAATTCCAATTGTCGTAGCTTGAGACCTGTTTGCTTCAGTTCTTTTTAGTAAAAGTATCTGGTACTTTAGACCTGTTTTTGGTCTTGGTGTAGTGCTGGTTTAGCCCTTATATGATCTTAGTTGAGTTCTTCATACTTTATACTGGGTTTAGTCTAGGTTTAGTGCTGGTTTAGCCCTTATATGATCTTGGTTGAGGTTTTCTCAACTTAGACCTGTTTTAGTCACTGTTTGAACTTCACAATGTGTGTCAACGTGTTACCTCCTGTAGTCATTTCTTTTTCTTTTTTTCCCAACTCTGTCCACGTTTGCATGAGGCAGAAGACAGAGAGGAGGCGGCGCTCTCAATAATAGACTTCAGATTTAACTTTTGTCTGACGTGAGCCATCTCTTTTCCATTTCCCAGGCCTGCCACATCAACACAGGGAGTCGACTTGGCCCAGAGCTGCAGAGAGGAGGAACAGAGCTGAGAGCGTACGGAAGAATTGGCCTATAAGAGAGAAGCAAAAGTGAGGTATACGCTGTAGTTTAGAACAGAGCTTCCAAACGTGTGGTCTGGGGGCAATTTGAAGTCCACTTACGCCTGTTGTCTGGCCCTTGGTGACACATCAAAAATACAGTTTTAGTTTATAACATGTTTTACTTACTTTTAAACGGTAATGTCAGTTTAATTTTATAATAGTGGTGTAGCATGGCCATCAGGCAATATATTTAAATGTGCTTTAATATTGTGAGATATTGAGTATAATCACAAAGCAAAACAAAACTATTGCAGATTTACGCGTTTACATTATTTCAGAATTCTGTTGACTGAAGAATTTGAGCATTGAACATAACACTGACTTTGATAAATTATTAGCTATATATCAATTATTGAAGGTAATTTTTGCATAAACCTGCAACCCACTAGTTTAATACATGTTAACTTTATCCAAACATTTATCACTGTTAAATTTGTTAGTGGAACCTTTCAGTGGGAACTCATAGCATTATATATTGTGAAATTTGAGACTGCTGGTTTAAAAGGTGTGAAAAATAAAAGTTAAAGTGTGCACTGAGATGTTGTGCAGCTCCCATCATGGTCATTGTCTCATAAAGTTGGCACCTCCCATGCTCGTGTGTGAGTGGTGGTTAGAGCAGAGACACTTCTCATTAACTTTAATGCTAGGCCAAACCTGATAATGGCAGAAACCACCCACGTTTTCAGGCAAAAGTTCAGCTTCCTCCTGCACCTTTAAGAAGTGTGCCTTTAATGACGCCATTTAAACCACTGCGGGGCAATAGAACACTTACAGCCACTGGGCTATGGGGCAGGTTGGCCATAATAACCATACCGCTGCAATAAAACATATTTGCATTAGAGTTAATGTCAGAGTCAGTCCTGAATCCACAAAGTCAAGAGGTATGTTTTGTCCTGGTCCCAAGCCTGGATAAATAAAGCTTTGAATAAGGAAATAACCTATAGCAAATTAATATGCAAAGATCCAGATAGGTCACTATGTGAAAAGAAAAATATAAAGTGTAAAAAGTGAAAAGAGACAATAAATCTTCAGATGATGTGGTCTGCAAATAGTCTTTTTAACAATGCCACCTGTCCTCCTTGGGCTAAAACACAAATGCCCATAAAATGACCTATAAGACATGCCCCCTCCCAACATATCGATTCATTCACACATTTTTGTAATTCATTAGACTTGGAATTTGATTTTGATGTTTTACAAATATGAATAAAGGTGCTGTATCTGATTTTTGTCTTTAAAAATGTCAAAACTAGTTTATTTCTCACTTTGATAGATCTGTACTGCACTAGGCCAATAACAATGAGCATTTTCTATAACTGTCTGGAGTTTTGTAATGGGCAGTGCTGCCCCCGCGACCCCGCCGGATTAAGCGGGAGAAGATGGATGGATGGATGGATGGATGTTTTACAAATATGAATAAAGGTGCTGTATCTGATTTTTGTCTTTAAAAATGTCAAAACTAGTTTATTTCTCACTTTGATAGATCTGTACTGCACTGAGTCAATAACAATGAGCATTTTCTATAACTGTCTGGAGTTTTGTCAGTATGTTAACACTAAAAACTAGCATGCCAACAGCGCACCAGCATTACTTCCTGGTTCATGGATAATAAAATGCTATATAATTAGATTCAGACAGCACACAGCAATCTCATTTTGAGTTTTAAGACGTGTTTTTACAATATACTGTGTCTATACAGGGACAAATCTAAATCAAACAGCTCTTTTAGATATGGGCCCGCTCACTTATGGCCCATGTCTCTCCTCTATGTTGTTTCATTGTGTCCTGTCTCTACCTGCCTCACACATTGCTGGAGTATTTTCTCTCTCCTCACACCCTCTCCTCCCTCCGCTTTTCCCTTTTTAAGTGTCCCGGGGGCAGGAGGCAGGGCAGTGGGCGGGGCAGACCCTCCCAGGACATACCCAGGGTTCAGAGGGATAGAGAGGTGCAAAAACTCCACCTCGCTCCACCCAACCGCTCCCTGACAACACTTTTTTTATCCTGTACGTCAACTTCCACTACTGTGCTGAGAGTAGGGATCCCGGAAGTACTTGTTTCAGCTCTTCCTTCCACTTCTAAACTGTCAAAACAAAAAGCAGTTTGTCATTTGCCTAAAAATCCTTGGTAATCGTCAATGGAGAAGTGATTTCATGCCCGGGATGTTCCACAGTATGGCATTAAACTTAACTTATCTCCATCGACAGAAGTAAGTTATAAGACCAAGTTAAAGATAACGTTTGTTCAAAGTAAGAATGCACGTTTTTCAAGGCAACTAAACACCTGCAATGAAATAAAATAATGAAATATAGAATTAAAAATAAAAGAAAAAAGATGGTCAGATTTCATTTAATACTGTGGAGTCATTGCACTAAAACAGTTAGAAAATGCACCTTTAATATGTTTAAGTAAACAACTATATGACCACATCATTCAGTTTGATATTCATTTCATTATTTAGTTACCCATGCAAAGAGAAGTCGAGTGTCTGAATGGTAGAAATGAGAAAAGGGGGGGTAACATCTTTTTGTTCTGGTGCACATGAGTCTAATTTGGTCACATCTGGATTCACTTAAAACTGTACTGCTGGCTGCTCTGAGCGCGCCGTGTGACGAGAGCTTCGGAAACTCAACCTCAGCTCGGAAAAATGAGGGACCAGGCTATGGTTAGTCACTGCACCGATTTTTCTACTTTTTGGGATAGTTTTAACATCAGAGTGATTTTTTTTATATATATATATATATAAGATGAAAACTACTAGGATTTCTAATGCAAAGTAAACTAAACATTAAAAATCTTAAATAACTTTCCACAGCTCCTAATGTTTTGTATTGTGCCTTTACATTTTTGACATCAACAATAAACGTATTATACAATTTACAGAAACCAGACTCATATAATTCAATTAATATAGTAATAGTATTAGAAAGTATTAGTACTATTATTAGTAGATTATATCTTATTTAACAGAACTGTTCATTTCTCCTATTGGGATGAATAAAATAGTTATAATAATAGGAAGATGGGTGAAGTGTCTTGCCCAAGAACACAACAGCAGTAGTGGCCCCTGGTATTCCTAGCGGTCCCCCTTTTAGTACTAAGCAGACAAGACGTGGTATGACCATTTTAATCATTTATTTTAAAATAATCTATAATCTTAAACTAGTATATTTAATGGAAACAACTTTTGACAGTAAAAAAAAAATATTTCTGTATTAGATCTGTTAGTGTTAATCTTATTTCTTGGGCAATAGAGCTGAGGACAGTAGAGGGTCTTTGGGACTATTTTCTGTTTGGTCTTCAACAAGTTTGAGAATTCTTAATGTAAATATGCAAATCGAATGTACCATCTGCCTGATCAATGGGGCATCTTCTTATTTGGCTGCACTGGTGTTGAATACAGGAGGATAAAGTGAATGGTACGGTGTTTATTGGTTCTCCTTCAGGGCGGTACAAGCCGTAACAGGCAGTGCACCAGATCATCACCTCTGGCTGCAAATATACCTCCAATTAAAAACTACTGCTCCTGCTCCACTGCACAAGGACACCACCAACTAAGCACTCTGCAATTCTCACCTTCTAGCCAATAAAATGTATTCAGAAACCAAGCCAAAACCTGCTATATATTTTTACCAGTACTATGGCAAAAGTAATAAGTATTAAACTGAGAAATAGTTTGATATTATTTGTGAGTTGTGGGTTCTGTGTCCCATCCTAGAATGAGGGTTTTCTTTTATCTGTGTCATATTGTAGTAACTATCTGTTATTTGTAGAGATGCTACTCTGATATTGGATATTGTCAATATTTCGATTTTTGCCAAAGATTTTTGAGTTACTAAACTTCTGATGGATTGCATTTCTTTTCCAAGAAATTTGATCATTCAATATTACATTTTGGTCTAAACTAGTAATAAGATGATGAATGTTTACCCAAAACACTTTTTAATATATTTAAAACTGTATCAATGAATCATACTGTATTAATAAAGTGCTTTTCATACAAAAAATGTAACGCAAAGTGTTTTACAGTGATTGAAACAACCCCACAATCCTCACAGCAACCCCACCCTACCAAACAACCCAGTGACACACAAACACACACATGCACACTGTAGTCACTTTATAACATATAATAATAACCTAACACATTTGGATAATTGTTGATCGATTGATTGATACCGTACACTATTTGTGTTTAAAGGAAATAATATTTTCAGTCTGCCCTGTGTCGGTTGATATTGAGTACCAGCAGATACTATAGTACCAAAGTATCAGAACAGAAAAGGGTGGATCCCTAATTTTTTACAGTAACAGTTATACTTTTAGTTGCAGTTCTTTGCTTGTACAACTTGTAACTTAAACTTCACTTTTGACAATATATTAATGTAGTTATGTCACTTTACATCAACACTTAAATCAGAGTGAAATGGCAGTAGAAATGTTATAGTGATCACATTTCCCACTCACTCCTCCTATTGTTCAGTCTCTGTAAGCCTCTGAGGGACAAGCAGATTTAACCATTTACAGTGAAGTGTGAACATTCAGCAAAGTACATAATTTTACTTACTTCTTCTAAGGCTACATGAATTATACCCTTAGGGGGAAGGGAATATCACCCATTCCTACTTGAAACTTTCAGCACCTTTCTTTGGATTACCCTCAGTGCTGTTGTATAAACATGTCAGTATGACCCCAGTGGGACCATGTTCTGCCCCTCTTTATCTCTACCCCCTCTCCCAACCCTGTCTCACCCCCCTCTGTTTCCCTCTCTGCCCCCCTCTCTCTCATTCCTTCTTCAGCACCCCTCTCTTACCCCTTTCTGCACCCCTCTCTTACCCCTTTCTGCACCCTTCTCTTACCCCTTTCTGCACCCTTCTCTTACCCCTTTCTGCACCCTTCTCTTACCCCTTCTCTTACTCCACTCTCTGCCCTCTCTTTCTTACCCCTCTTTCTCCTAACCTCTCTCTTACCCCGCTCTCTCGCTCCTATCCCACTCTTCTCTCTGCTCCCCTCACTCACCCCCTCTCTCTACACCCCTCTCTGCCCTCCCTTTCTTACCCCTCTCTCTCCTAACCTCTCTCTTACCCCTCTCTTACCCTTCTTTCTCTTACCCCTCTCTTACCCCTCTCTCTCCTAACCTCTCTCTTACCCCTCTCTCTCGCTCCTGTCCCTCTCTTCTCCCCTCACTCACCCCTTCTCTTACTCCTCTCTCTGCCTCTTTCTCTCACTCCTCTCTCTCCGATCTCTCTTCCCCCCCTCTTTTGCCTCCTCTCTCTGCCCTGTGATGAGGAACTGAGCCAGGACAAACACCCCCTGATGGGCCTGAGGAAAGACCAGAGTAAAGATCCAACAACTGAAGAATTAGTGGCACTCGACTGGTGCCTGAGCAGATCACAGCAGTTTTGCTGCCTGTTTAGAGGAAGGAAACTTATTTATGCAACATATTTGACAGATTTTCACTGTTTTGATGATTACAATAGATGTGTGTTTCATATTAACCTTGCATAAGTAATTTAATAAGACATTGTTTAGCCATTACTTTTTTTTATTGAACTGTATCAAATTGATTTGAATATATCATATCGAACTGAAAGTGCTTTGTATGTATCGTATTGTGGCCTATTTGTCGAGGTATTTATCATACTGGCAACTTCTTCTTCTACTAGCTAATATATTTTTGATCTTCTGAGGGTGTATTCAGACTTGGGGCTAGTGCCTTTGTTGGTCCTACTTTTAGACCAGTGTGAGTCCAAATGTAGACCTGGTTTGAATCTGTTCTAGGATTTAGTCCCAGTTTCGTACGAGTTTTTTTTTTTTATGACTGTGTTAACAAAACCAGATCTAAACCAGAATAAAACTACATATTATAAGACAATACTAAACCATAGTGGGTCTAAGAAAGCACTGATTTAACCTAAAGCATGATCCAATTGGCTATAAATTAAACAAATATTATAAAAGCATTGGACAGTGATTTGAAAAGCAGTATGCAATAGATCCAAATATACTTTCAGATTCTACAAGCCAAAAAACCTTCAGGATGAGTGTTTGCCACCTTATGTCAAATGTTCCTCGGAGCCATGTGAAGTCCAGAGTCAAACTGTTGCTTTGTAAAGATCAACACTGAGGCGTGTGTCTGCAAACTGTGAAACATTTAACAACCAGATCTGAAAGTGTCTGCAAGAAAAGAGACTGGCAAGTAGGTCTGGATATACGGCCATCACATATTTCAATGTTCAGCTTATGAAACATTTAAAGATGCACTATGTATCTTTTCTGGTGCAGTGTCTACACATCCATCGCCATGGAGACCAGCAGGAAGAGCCCACTTGCAGTAATAGTATATTTTTCATTATATTTGTGTTAATAACCAGTAATTAAATAAATGCAAGGTCAGTTCAGTGCCATATTGTAAATTATTCAGGACCAAGCAGTAACATATTCATGGAGACAAGAAAAAGCCTAGCCCCCTACTAGAAAAGTTACATAGTGCAACTTAAACAGTGCATTAGTTATTAGTTATTATAGTCCTAAAATTTGCCTAAGAATATCTGGATTAAAGTAGGTAAATCAAGGAGGATAACATTTTTTGAGGCTGCTTTCTATACAAACTTCACAATTAAAAGCATTGCAGAGTCTATGGGCACCATATGTGTTTAATGTATAGAGAAAATTACTTTTAATTACTTTTCCCAATACAACCCCCATTTGTGCGCAGTCTCCAGTGTTATAAACTCCACAGACTGAGAGAGCTCGTAAACAGTGACGAATGCGGATGTATTAACGCGATGGGGTTATAAGGGAGGGAGGGGGAGATAAGTAGAGAGTGAGAAAGAGAGAGAGAGAGAGGTGCAGTGGAAAATACTGAAATGTGAGACTCATGTTTGAAGCATCTGTTTAAAGGAGGAGCTGAGATGACTGAAAATGTGAGGAGATGTTTGGTCATTAATGCACTAGAGGCAACTTGGTGCAATTTGTGATATTTTGCACCAAAAAAAACTGAAAATAATGTAAACCAAAAAGTGAATCCTGGAGCCTGCTTTTAGATTAAGAAATTAAGATATTTTGAAGAATTTAAACTTATTTTTGAAGAACTTTGGGGTCTGTATGACTGCAGATTAAACACAATTTCCTAACATGTATAGATGCACAGTATACTTTTTAGTTTTGTATTATATGTTCATCAAAAATCATCTCATAGTGTCTTCGTTTATCAGTATCCAGGTCTGGAACTAGTATTGCAAAGTCGTTTCGGAATAAATGGAAAAATGAACAGAAAATCCTTATTAAAAACATAGAAAAGTTGTTATAGAGAACAAAACAAAAACTCAAAAGCAAGAGAATTAGCAAGAGAACATCCCCCCTCTATAATTGAACATATCAGTAATTACTTTTTCAGAGTTTTGAAGGAGAAATGCATTATAATACACCCAAACTATGCCTCTTTGAAATTTTGCTATGGTAAAGTAATCCCATCATGTCAGTACTGAGTTTATTGCATTTGCAGCGTTTTGTCTTTGGTTCTCGGTTCTTCCCTTTGTCTCGTGAGCCATGTTGGTTTTTCCTGTGTGCGGGTTCAGATTGGACGCAGCTGTGGATCTGCAGAGGCTGTGTGGGCGGAGCTTACACATCTGGAAAAGAAAGAACGCTGGCTGCAGGAACACATGGGAGACTCAGGCCAAACACAATCACTACTGACTCCACCATAAGATTTAGACAAGCTTTTACCACATGTCCTATCAAACCATTCACTGTATAGTTAAAGATGGGTACCTAGAGGGGTCAGAAGGATTTGGGGTTTTTTTTTTAGGTGAGTTTCGTGTGATTAAATGTACGTTTTTGAAGGACCAGGCAGTGGAAAGAGCAGTGTGGAGCGGTTGGCCGGACCCCGTGGGCCTCTCCGATGGTGGAGCGTGTCTAAACATGTGGAGACCGTCTGTAAAAGTCATACAAAAGGAGGAGGGGGAAGAGGGGGCTGGGCTGCTCCTCGGGACGGTCAAGAAAACTTTTTAAGTCCTGTTCACGTGGTTTGGTGTTAGATATTGATGGGTTTCGGTTTCCTGTTTGCAGATGACATTTTGAGGACTTTTCCTCATTCAAAGATACAATATTGAGTTTTGAATTGTTAACTGTTATGCAGCAGTGCAAATTTTCCACCAGTGTGAAATGCATAGATCCAAAGAGGTTCCTGAGATAGAACATTGTGCATTACAGTTGCACACACAAGTTGCAGTTCTGTATTATTTGAGTTATAGTCTGTCTAGCTGATTATTTGGTCCGTGATCTCTTAGTTAAAGGTGAATTGTTTCTCTCCATGTTATTGCTTTACCTCCAATATTCCAGAGTATGGCATTAAACTTTTCAATCTCCAAAGAAACCAGCAGGAGACGCCACCAGGCCAATTTACAGGTGAGATCTGTGAAGAAGCAGCCCCAGTCACAGTCAGAAAGCATGTCTCTAAAGGTATTTAAAACACCCATAATCGAATAAATGAATCTTATACATGTATTGTGGAACATTACAGGCAAAGCAATGGCATCTCCATGGTAGCAGACCCCATTAGACTATTTATTTGATTAAGATTAAGGATTTAAATGTACCACACAGAAAGCAGAATTCACGAGTTAACTAGAGCTTTGGGACTGACTTGACAGTTTAATCTTCCTTCTCACTTATATATAAACTATTTGCTAGTACTTTTCTGTGTATATAATAGTTTTAGCATGAGATCCGAATAGTATCCGATAGCTTTTCCCTGATCGACGTCCCCTTTTTTTTAACTAATCAATGCACAGGGTATGTCTATATCTTTATGTCATACCCAGATTAAGGGCAATACTCTAAGCAATTACTAGTACAACTTTATTTGCATTTTACTAACATACAAAATCCTTGCTCTTCTGTGTGTCCCCTCAAGGCACCTGTAGAAACAGAAGCATGAGTTAACGAGAGTGAAAGTATTGTTGGAGACTATGCATTACAGACGAAGACAGCTTAAATTTGTACCTTTGCAATTGCAGCACATTTTAAACAGTAAATCTTCATATAGGACAATACCATGTACTACACTACAAAAACTAAATTGAATTAAGAACATGTTATACTGATATGAGAACATTTCACTCGACAATTAAAATGATCTATGAATGGAACGCATCTTTTTGAAGTTGAAGTGGGAAAACGCACCTAGTTACACTGAAGATGAGAAAAACAGCGACTCTGTTCTTCTAAATAAAGTTAATTCTATGTTTGAGTTGATTAAAAACAAAATAAAAATGATTGCACTAGTAGATCATTTTACTTGTCAAGTGAAATCGCAAATCCAGTTAAATCTGCTTCATTTAAGTAATTGAGAAAGCTGAAATTCTTTAAATGTAACTTATGTCTCAGTCAGTCGCTCTAGAAAAGTAAGAGTCTAAATCAAAGATGTCGTGATGATTTTGGTGCAGTTTGCTGTGCTGCTGTAATGACATGTTATGGTGCACTGAGCCTCCAGCCACGCACAGTCAATATAATTAGAGCTTCTTTGTCCCATTTCAGTTTTTGATCTCTTTTACCTGCACGTGGCTTGTGTTTCAGTAGCAGGCAAAGGAAAAGCACCCGCATGCAGAGGGAAGCTATTGTGGTGCCCTATATAATGTTATAATATACCACTCCCTGTGAGAAATATAATAAGATTGGGTCGTGTAGACACTTGACTTAAGCAAAAGTGTAAAAAATATTCAAAATTATTATCAAAAACCTGAATCATGGACACAATAATGACCTTAAGTTTAGTAGCCAAAACGCATGCATGCAGTTTATTCAGGATTTACTGTAGGTGTCCAGGCTGATGAAAGCAGAATGCACATATTTTGGTATTTCAAAATAAAATAAAATAAAAGCAAATAATCATTATGTAGGCAACAAAGATCCATGAATTACAAAGTTCTTAAAAACTCTTGTATGTTGTATGTGTAATCTTATACTGTTGAAATAGTGGTCAAAATGGCATGAAAACAGTAAGAATAGGCATTACTTAACCCTATATTCTGATACAGTATTAGTAGTTACGTTAGTTAAAATGTGCTCAAATTAAATACTCTATAGACAAGCTACTGTATGGCTACTGTATGTAATAAAATGTGAGCAGCTCACCTGTACAGCAGCAGAAGTAGAAGTAGCAGTGAGTCTGGGTAGAGCAGAGCCAGGCCTCCCTCGTCCAGCAGAGGACAGGACAGAGGGGGCATTCTTCTCCAGGATCCCCCCGTAGACCACAGTTTGCCCGGGCCAATCTGTCCAGCGTTTACTGAGGAAATGTTCACTTAGAGCAGGAAGTCTGAGGTTTCACCCAAATGTTTGATTCCAGCAGTTAGCCAAACAACATGGGGTTATTACACAGGTCAGAACAACATAGGTGAGAACTGAGATACCCACGGGGACTTACAAGTGTAATTCAGCTGGGAATCAGGAGAATATTAGCTCTACAGGTAACGTACAGCTATTTTACAGTGACACAGACTTGGAGGGGCAGTTTGGGGCTAAATGGGCAGGGTTAATTCAGGTTAATTGGTTAATTAAAGTAGAAAAACAAATGAGCAATTTGCTAATTTTGCCTAAAAATGGGTTCTAGCAAATTTAACAAGTACGTTTGATGCAATCACCCCAGACATGCAGAAAAGTTCACACAGATCAAAATAATAAGCTCAAAAAAATGAAATCACTTATCACAGTCATGAGTTTAAGACAAAAAAGCATTGAACTATTTTGCAAATTTTTGTATGCAAAGTCCTCAAAAGGATGCCTATAACAGGAGCTAACGTAACTTTACCATGGTATTAATTTAAAAAAAAGGCATTAATTGTAGAATCTGTATAGTTCTTCAAGTTTATTAACATACATACACACATATACACAAATAGACATGAAAAGTTTACATCTGCTGTACAAATAAAATGTTTGATTGACAAAAAACATAACTGTACATATATGTTCATATTTAAGAATTAGTGCTAGATTAATAAATATAAGTTACTTTCTATATATTTGAAGTACTAACGAACATTATCACTTGATCTATATACTGCTAATCAATACTGTCCATCGTGTAGGCCTAGTTGCAGTTCTGACAGTGTCCTGTAGGGGGGATGGGGGATTCTCTCACTGTATTTTCTTCTGCTCGAGCTGAGCTAACTCTTTGGCCTTTCTTCTTTTCAGTTTCTTCTTGAGGAACAGCAAGTCAATGTACACAATGTGATCGAGAACTGTAGAGGCGCACAGCAGCCCCCCGTGAAGAGCTCCAGCAATGCCACAGCTGAACACGTCCTGACCTGGAGCAGACCACAAGAGGAAGAAATAAATGCTTGAGTTAAAGTTAGTCGAGCTAAACAGTGGATTTTTAGGTGGGAGATGTATCTAAAATGGATCATTGATCAAATCTGAACCCAAACAATGTAATTAAACATTCTAAACTTAGTGCTTTGAAGCCTTAGTGCCCCTGTTTTCAAGTCTTGGTGGTT
>KN513223.1:2733-17326 GCA_000787155.1 Scartelaos histophorus | reverse complement strand
GGTGCGTGTGTGGATCGGTGTGTGTGTGGATCAGTTCGTGTGGATCGGTGTGTGTGGACGCTGGAGTGGACTTGGAGCATTTCAGTTTGAGTGGATCATTTGACTCTTGAAATTAAGGTTGATTTTATTGTTTGTAAAAGGTCTGATATTACACTAATCTGACTCTTGTGAGCTGTAAGTCCTGTTCTGATGCTGTTCCCTCCGTTTGGAAAATAAACATATTTTATAATTTTACCTCATGCGCGGACTAAAGCTGCATTGCTTTGCTTTTAGAGGTGGTTTTAAGGACATTTATTGTAAGGCAGCCTCATGTTTTCATTTAACAGAGCAATGATATTTACAGATTTTTATATAGACTTGTGTTTGGTGACATAGACAGACTAGTAATAAAGGGTCACTCAAAGTTCAAAATTCTCTGTTCCACCTTGTGATGTCATGAAGTGGCAGTTTTCAAGTGAACAGCTCCTTTTATCTTTAGTTCAATGGTGATTGTTTCCCACAGGCCAGGGGCCCGGGTCAGGACACTGGACCACTCCAGGATTCATTATGGTTCCGGGACGGGCCCGGAGGTGGGCCCCTGTAGACTGTTGGGGGCCCCTGTAGACTGTTGGGGGCCACAGCTAAAGCACCAGTGCAGCCGTCACCCACTCACACTTGACCCTGGTCGTACCGTGGGCAGAGTCTGGTCCAGAGAGCAAACAGTGCAGGTGTTTGAGTGTATCTCCTCTGACATGTGTGTGTGACTGTTGATCTCTCTGTTCCTCTATCTGCATGTGAACGAGAAAGAGAGATCACGCTGGGGAAAAAAAAAAAAGAGGCGGAATCAATTTGTGGCTCGTTTTTCATTCTGTGCGACTGCACCACAAATTGGTCCAAGTGTGAGAAACACTGGATTGGCAATTCCAAGGCTGAAATGAGCCAAATGACTCTAGTGAAGCAGTGGGGAGTTTACAAACGGAGCACTTCCTGTATTACCACATGACATCACAAGGTGGAAGAGAGTGTTATGAGAGTAAACCAGGACAAAACCAGGACTGTGTAGAGAACCAGGACTAGACCAAGAATATACTAGAATATACATAATCTAGACCAGAGCTAAACCTGGATTTACTGAGGAATAATAGGACAAACAGAATTTAACCAGGTCTAAACCAGGTCTAAACCAGGACTTAACCAGGACTTAACCAGGACTTAACCAATATAAAGCAGGTCTAAACCAGGTCTAAACCCCGACTTAACCAGGACTTAACCAGGTCTAAAGCAGGTCTAAAGCAGGTCTAAACCACGACTTAACCAGGACTTAACCAGGTCTAAAGCAGGTCTAATTCAGGTCTAATCCAGGACCAAACCAGGACCATTATCTGAGTATTCTCTTACCCATGAAGTAGGCTGTGATCTTGCACATTGCCTCTCCAAAGATGTAGTCCTCCAGTATGTTGGGGATGAGTGTGAAGGGCATGCAGAAGAGCGCCATCATCAGGTCACTGACGGCCAGTGACAGCAGGAAGGAGTTGGTCACCGTCCTCATCCTTTTGTTCAGAGCCAGAACGATGATGATGAGGAGGTTTCCAAACACGCTGATGATGAAGATCAGAACGTAGAGCAGGATACGGAACGAGTCCATCTCTGAAAACACAGAAACACAAAAAACACTTTTTATTATTATTTTATTACCAGCGTCGACAAACATGTTCTGAAATGTGTAGGATTCTTGGATTAGTTCAGTCTTTATAAATCCTGGTTTAGTTCTCAGTTAGTCCTCTTTTAGACCAGGTCAAGTGCTCGGTTTGAAAAAAAGCCTATCACACTCAGATGGGCGATGTCCAAAAGCTTTTTTATTATTAAATGGCATTTTGAGAAAGAGCAGTGTACTACTGCTCTTTTACCAAAAATATCTAATAAAGGCTTCTTGCCAAAACAAATAAAAAAAAAAAAGCTTTTGGACATCGGCCACCTGAGTGTGATATGCATTTTTTTGTTTCACTTTTAATTCGCTGTTCCTGCATTTGCACCTCGTCCTTTATTTGTAAAACGTCTTTGTGACATACGTCTGTAAAGAGACCTGGCTGAGACCTGGTTTAGACCTGGCTTAGACCTGGCTTAGACCTGGTTTAGACCTGGCTTAGACCTGGCTTAGACCTGGCTTAGACCTGGCTTAGACCTGGCTTAGACCTGGCTTAGACCTGGTTTAGACCTGGCTTAGACCTGGCTTAGACCTGGCTTAGACCTGGCTTAGACCTGGCTTAGACCTGGCTTAGACCTGGTTTAGACCTGGCTTAGACCTGGCTTAGACCTGGCTTAGACCTGGCTTAGACCTGGCTTAGACCTGGCTTAGACCTGGTTTAGACCTGGCTTAGACCTGGCTTAGACCTGGCTTAGACCTGGCTTAGACCTGGCTTAGACCTGGCTTAGACCTGGTTTTATTCCTGGTTTAGTCTTGAACGGCGGTTTGCAAAAATAATGAAATATCGATATATTGTTTAATGCGATGATACAGTATCGATATCATGTGCTGCTGTATCGATATATTGTAATGTTTGTTTTATTTTACTAAATGTTTTTGTTGCAGCTTCAGTTTTGTTGTTTGTTCAGTGGAAGGAAACTCGTATGCGACTGCCTTAGACCTGGTTTTATTCCTGGTTTAGTCTTGAACGGCGGTTTGCAAAAATATTGAAATATCGATATATTGTTTAATGCGATGATACAGTATCGATATCATGTGCTGCTGTATCGATATATTGTAATGTTTGTTTTATTTTACTAAATGTTTTTGTTGCAGCTTCAGTTTTGTTGTTTGTTCAGTGGAAGGAAACTCGTTCATGCGACTGCTCTACGACTACAGCCAGTGCTCTAACGTATTAGTAGAATTGTTCTGCTAAATAATGAATTGATGAACTCTTTTAATGTGGACATTTCCTCTGGACAAACAGAAGCTGTTTTAAGTATTTGGACACAGGAGGAAACGCCTCCTCTGTTCATTCCACATAATCCTGCAGCTTTTAAATCAAACTCTCATTTCCATATCATAGCTCCAGTTTTCCATCGCGAAACAGACTCTGTCTCAGTGTTATTAGACGAACTTTACATAATGAACATGTGAAGCGGCTCCTGCTGCGCATACAAAACTAATGATTACAAACTCCGTACTCTAATAAAAATACTACAACTGCACGGCCTCTGCATTTCAAAATAAAACTAATGAGCTCATCCAACACAGCAGGAGTTTTCTGTTTGAGCCGTGACCAGACTTTTAATTTAGAGCTCGACTAATAAAATCACTCAGAGAAGAATTCAAATATTCAAATTCTACGTGGTAATTTAAAACACCGGGAGTAGCAGTAGCAGTAACAGTAGCAGCAGCACACACACACACACACACACACACACTCTCACAACTCACATTGTTGTATTAAAAATATATTTTTTGCATTCATAAACCGTAATAGTAAATCGTTTCCAAAGTTCCTGCAGGCCTAACGGAGGCACTCTGAACATCACTGAACATCAGCAGGTTTATCCAAACCAACAGAACAGGATTAACATTTGCCCAAACGACCTCTGACCACAGCTGAGATCAGCTCGTGTCTGGGCCTTATACTGACCACAAGATCTCCAACAAAATAAGCACCATGGACGATGTGTAACAAACGACATTTAACAACAAACAACAACACAAAACATCCAACAGTCCAATGAACTGATGTTAACACATCCACATTCTGTGGCTGCAAATCCTCCATTTGCCGCTCACTACGTTCACTATACTCACTATACTCACTATACTCACTATACTCACTATACTCATTATACTCGGTACATTCACTATATTCACGTGTTTGTGTCAGTGCTGAAGTGTGTGTTCTCATGTGTCGTTCACATGCTGCTCTCTACAGAACACACACTGTGGGTCTGAACTGAGCAGCTCAAACTCAACTTTAAATCATCAGGATCAGATTTCCTGTTTTTTCCTTGTTCTGTGTCGTTGCTCATTTCTGTTTAGATGGAATCAGAAAACGATTCATTTTACAGCTGATCCTCACACGCAGAGTTCCCTGTATCAGTGCTGCTGCACATGTGAACACATGTGAAGTGTTTCGTCATGTGTGTCGCTCCTCCCCAGTGGCTCTTTAGCGCCCCCCAGGGGAGGCAGGACTCGCCTGTTGAAAACTCATGTTCTCAAACATTCTAAAACTAAAGGATTTTAGTATTGACAGTTGCATTTTCATGTTTTAGTCCTGATCCTTCCATATCTATCTCCCCATCCCTTTATCCATCCATCCATCCCTCTATCCTCCCTTCATCATCCCTTCATTTCTCCATCCATCCATTCATCCTTTCGTCTATTTAAGTTTTTCTTCTTCTCCTGAAACTGTGGCCGAGCTGCTCAGTGTTTGTGTCAGTGCTGAAGTGTGTGTTCTCATGTGTCGTTCACATGCTGCTCTCTACAGAACACACACTGTGGGTCTGAACTGAGCAGCTCAAACTCAACTTTAAATCATCAGGATCAGATTTCCTGTTTTTTCCTTGTTCTGTGTCGTTGCTCATTTCTGTTTAGATGGAATCAGAAAACGATTCATTTTACAGCTGATCCTCACACGCAGAGTTCCCTGTATCAGTGCTGCTGCACATGTGAACACATGTGAAGTGTTTCGTCATGTGTGTCGCTCCTCCCCAGTGGCTCTTTAGCGCCCCCCAGGGGAGGCAGGACTCGCCTGTTGAAAACTCATGTTCTCAAACATTCTAAAACTAAAGGATTTTAGTATTGACAGTTGCATTTTCATGTTTTAGTCCTGATCCTTCCATATCTATCTGTCTCTGGATCTATCTCCCCATCCCTTTATCCATCCATCCATCCCTCTATCCTCCCTTCATCATCCCTTCATTTCTCCATCCATCCATTCATCCTTTCGTCTATTTAAGTTTTTCTTCTTCTCCTGAAACTGTGGCCGAGCTGCTCAGAATCTGATGAGTCACCACAAACAAGAGCCAGAACTCTCTCTCCACTCACACCTCCTGCACACTTCCCCCTGCATGAGTCTATCCATCTATCCTCCATCTATCCTCCATCACTCTGTCATCTCTCTCTCTATCTTTCTTCGCATTTATCTGTCTCTGTATCTGTAATATCATCTCTCCATCCATATCCATCTTTTATTTTTTGCACCCTATTCTCACTTTCTCAGTCTCTATCCTTTCTTTCTTTTTCTTTATCTGTACATTTATTCTGTCTATCCTCCTCTTTATCATCTTCCATCTCTACATGAATCTATCTCTCTCTACTTTTTACTCCTTTTTCATCGTCCATTCGTCTTTTTTCTTTTTCTCTTTCTCACTGTGTCTCTCCTTGTTTATATATTGATTTAATCTATATTCTATCATCCGTCCATCTCTCTATCTCCATCCTCTCTGTCTTTTCATCTGTTTATCTATATATTCTATCTCTTTAATTCATTTTCTTTTCAATTTATTTTCTCTCTTTCTCCTCTCTTATCATCTTCATATATTGATTTACTTTACCTCTTTCTTTTCTCTTTGCTCTCTCCATCGCTCTGTCATCTAAGTATCTTTTTTTCATCATTTTTCATTTCCATCCACTTGCTCTTTTTCTTTTCCTCGATCTCTCTATCCTCTATTGTCCTCTACACATCCATCATCCATCCATCACCTCTCATCGCTGTTATTTCTTCTCTCTTTTCATCACTAACTTCACACTTTCCCCTCGACATAAATCTTCAGATATCGGTCTCTCGTACGGTGAGTGAGCTCGCCTCTCCACTGATCTGACCGGTCACTCTCTCGGAAAACCTTGAGATGATTTTAGGAGGAAATGTGGGAGAAAAGGGTGTTTTAGAGGTCGCTCGAGCTGCAGGAAGTTTCCAGGGAATTGACTCATTTTGCATTTTTATGGAACTTTTTATGACTTTTATGGATTTTCTGAGTAATTTTTATGTAAGTTTGAGTTTGTGTTTGGGGAAGAATAAATTATTAGAATACGCCTCATTTATGTGGTTCACTCTGTTACAGTACAGGGCCATTTTCAAGGCAGTTTTCCAGGTTTAGTCCTTCTTTAATCCTGATTTACACCTGGTTTAGTTCTGATTTAGTCCTTGTTTTGTCCTGGTTTAGTCCTGGTTAAGTCCTGGTTTACACCTGGTTTAGTCCTGGTTTACACCGGGTTTTGGTCCTGGTTTAGACCTGGTTTAGTCAAGGTTTAGTACAGGACAGTTTTCAAGTGTCTGGAGCAACCTCTAAATATTAATTAACATAAATTTTGGATCCAAATATTTTTGCCAGAAATGGAATCAAATGCATAGTCCTGGTTTAGTCCTGGTTTAGTCCTGGTTTAGTCCTGGTTTAGTCCTGGCTTAGTCCTGGCTTAGTCCTGGTTTAGTCCTGGTTTAGACCTGGTTTAGACCTGGTTTAGTTTATTCTCTCTTCCTCTGTACGTATCTTCTTGGTCTCTAATTGAAGTTTTTGGCATATTTCATTGGATAATTAAGTAAAACTCTCGGCAGCAGCTGTCACAGATTTAGCGATTCCGTGGAAAGACGCGAGTTACTCCGAAGGGAAATTTTAAATATATTTCCAGAATTTATAAACGAGGACGGAAAACTCAAAACTTTTTTTGCAACGTTTAACTTTACTTCAGTCGCAAATGGTCACAAAGTGTTCGATACTTTAAAGTTTGGGGTGAAAAAGAAAGTGAAAGGTGCAGAGTGTGTTTAAACTCGGGCACGAGGAGCTCGAGCACGTTTGAAGCTAAAGTCCAGTGAGGTGGTCGAAAACTGTCTGAGGCCAGAAGACGACACAGATCAGTGTTACAGAGGTGGAGATCTCACTGTGAACCTGTCAAGGCAGCAACTAGGGTAGTGATGGGGGCAAGTTCTTAACACTGGAGAAGCTTAACATTACTCTGCTCGCTTTGTCTGGGTGGTCATTAGTCTGGAAACATGAATCACTTTCCTCTGCTGATTTCCCACTTCCCTGGCCAAAGCCCAAAAGACCTGATTCCCGATGTCGCTTCTAATCCCATTTATGAGTGAATTATATTTATTGAAAAATGCTGTGGTGAAGTATTTAAGTCATCCTTGTCCTGGTTAGTCCTGGTTTAGACCTGGTTAAGTCTTGGTTTGGTCCTGATTTGGTCCTGGTCCACTTATTGTCTTTTTCATACACTGTAATAAATCCATAAAATGATTAACAGTCTTTGCTAGTCCTTCTAAAAACAATTTACCGCTCGCATCACAGCTCCAATCTACTCCTCTCCTCCATCTCCTCCATCACTCTCTCCTCTTCTTCTCCCTCTTCTCTCTCCTCCTCTCCTCCATCACTCTCTCCTCCTCTTCTCCCTCTTCTCTCTCCCCCTCTGTCCATTTTCAAACATCAGATATTCTTTTGAATCTGGACTCCCCTAGAGCAGAGACCTTCTCTCTTTCACCTCTCTCCTTTGCCCCTCCACCCTCTGTCTCTACTTCCTCCTCCTTTCATCTCCTCCTCCCTCCATCTCTTTCTCTCCTCCTCTTCCCTCCCTTCATCTCTCCTGTTGCTGTTGCATGATAAATACCTCTGCACCTCCAAACATGAATTATTCTTTTGATTCAGATCCTCCCCTAAAGCGGTTTCTGTTCAGTCCCAGAGCTCCTCTAAACCGTCTGATCATTAGAACAATCCCGTCACATACAAATACATGAGCCGCCGTCCCCAGACAACTGTAGTACTACTGTAGTACTACTATCGCTGTCCTATCGCAGTACTACTGCAGTACGATCGCAGTACTACAGCAGTACTATCAGGGCGTGTCCTTTAAAAAAAATAAAAAAATCGAAGGGCTTATTAGTATGACAAAGCGATGCCCCTAGTGGCCGGGAAAGGCAGTGACGCGATGTGACGCCCGTAGTGACCAGAGGCCCTCACCATCACGTAGCACCAGAGCTTTCACAAAATGTATAGTAAAAAAAAAAAGAAACTGAACTTTTTTTTAAAATTGCATCTCCACAGTAACGGCATAAACTCCATGTTATTCTCATGGTAAAATCGCCAAATCACACAAACTTTGGCCGATTTCACTAAAACATGAATCGTGGGTTCAGACCCCGAGCCTGAACAGACTGATATAAGAAAATACAAAAATATTGTGACTGCGCCCCTTTACAAACAGGAAGTCCACTCTCTTGGATTTTTATTTTTTTATTATTATTTTTTTTTAAATATAAAGAGACAGAAAAATTTAGAAAACTGGCAGATTAGGATAAGGATTAGGTAAATGGCTAGTGTTGTGGTTTGGGTTTACGGTTATTAGGCTCAGGGTGCGTGGCGTTTGTGGGTGTGGCGTTTGTGGGCGTGGCGTTTGTGGGTGTGGCGTTTGTGGGCGTGGCGTTTGTGGGTGTGGCGTTTGTGGGCGTGGCGTTTGTGGGTGTGGCGTTTGTGGGCGTGGCGTTTGTGGGTGTGGCGTTTGTGGGCGTGGCGTTTGTGGGTGTGGCGTTTGTGGGCGTGGCGTTTGTGGGTGTGGCGTTTGTGGGCGTGGCGTTTGTGGGTGTGGCGTTTGTGGGCGTGGCGTTTGTGGGTGTGGCGTTTGTGGGCGTGGCGTTTGTGGGTGTGGCGTTTGTGGGCGTGGCGTTTGTGGGTGTGGCGTTTGTGGGCGTGGCGTTTGTGGGTGTGGCGTTTGTGGGCGTGGCGTTTGTGGGTGTGGCTTTTGTGGGCGTGGCGTTTGTGGGCGCTGTATTTGTTATAAAACAAGAAGGAAACAACATTAGAACACGACTTAAAGCTAAAAAGAGTCCATTTGTGTAATATAGAACCTTTAAAATCCAGGTACAGATCATAAACAGGCAATGCCATTAAAATAGCATGCTAAACGTGCACTTCCTGATGACAATAGACTGGGGCTGGACTCATTTCTCAAATACAGGGGAAAAATCGCACACAGGCCTCTTGAAATGTACACATACAAAATTAAAACACTCGTCCGTAAATATTTAATCAGAATTCGCACCGATAAATAAAAACCTTGGGAAATTGCGCTGTCAAATGTCAGCGTTTTTTGGGTGAGTTTATCGCCGTGGTAACAGCGGCACCGGGGGAAGGGAGGGCTGACCTTCTCGTTTATCGCCCTCTACAGAAACATATCAAAGTTTTATAAGTTCACGGCGGCCTTGGCTCAACTTTATTTTGACATTTATTTTCTGGACGATACAGAATGCAAAGAGGGAAAGCTGCGTTCTGGAGATATGAGCAGAGCTGCGCCAAAATATGAAGCTAAAATATTGAGTTTGCAAACTACAGGAGCCCAGAAAGGTCAAAAAGGTAATTCATAAAAACAGTGAGAGCAAATATCCTACATTTAGAAATATTTTAGGCAATTATAACCCCTAAGTACAAAAGTTAAGAGAAGGTGGTAGTAGTAGTAGTAGTAGTAGTAGTAGTAGTAGTAGTAGTAGTAGTAGTAGTAGTAGTAGTAGTAGTAGTAGTAGTAGTAGTAGATTAAGAGAAGGTGGTAGTAGTAGTAGTAGCAGAAACAAGCAATAAAAACCTGTACATGAATAAATACTCTGGCATGTGCTTTAAATTTAATTATTAATGCCGTACTGCGGAATATTCCAGACAAAGAAACAATCTCCAATAAGAACCAGAAAGTTACACAGTGCAAATTATGACTAATAAACGTTCAGCTAAAATTACTAACAGGCTGAGCTCTTTTATCGGAGAAACAGAAAATATTATGGAGACCAAACTCAGTTCTGCCTCAAATGAATAGTATTTCTTAATAAAAAGCCGTAAATATCACAGTTCTGACGAGTTTATGACTAAACGAGGAGGAAGTGAGGCTGCCTGACTGAAATATGACTGCATTTTCTCGCCGTTCACAGCGCATGATTTCATATGGACTCCACAAATCTTCCATCAACACAACAAACATTTTCAAGACGACTTCATCCGAACAGAAAATCATATTCATTGGACTATATCCCCTCCGAGTGTTAAAACCCTTCCCATAATGCACTTGGGGAGCGTCGAGGCGTAACAGGTGTGACCGAAACCCGCGCGCCGCACCGCACGCTATAAATACGACCGCTGGAAACGCCGCGGCTAATGCTAACGCTATGTACAGATCTGAACGTAAACAGGATTATCATAACGCACAGATGATCGTCGGATTATCTGGGCTCATTTTCACATTATGACACCGAGGCCCCTGAGGCTGCCATGGCAACACCGCTGTTTGTGTCATCACACCATGGCACTTTCACCTTTGGACGCACCAGCCACTACCAGGACTTGAACTTTCACTGATTAACAAATAGCAGTGCTCAGGACAGTTGTAGGGAGTATTATCTGTTACATAAAGGTTAGATTTGTACAGTTGTAGGGAGTATTATCTGTTACATAAAGGTTAGTTTTTGTACAGTTGTAGGGAGTATTATCTGTTACATAAAGGTTAGTTTTTGTACAGTTGTAGGGAGTATTATATTTTACATAATGGTGAATTTTTGTACACTTGTTGGGAGCATTGTGTGTTACTTAAGCATGTTTTTTGTGCAGTTGTCGGGAGTATTATCTGTTACATAAAGGCGAGTTGTACAGTTGTAGGGAGTATTATGGGTTACATACGGGTGAGTTTTTGCACAGTTGTAGGGAGTATTATATTTTACATAATGGTGAATTTTTGTACACTTGTTGGGAGCATTGTGTGTTACTTAAGCATGTTTTTTGTGCAGTTGTAGAGAGTATTATCTGTTACATAAAGGCGAGTTGTACAGTTGTAGGGAGTATTATATTTTACATAATGGTGAATTTTTGTACACTTGTTGGGAGCATTGTGTGTTACTTAAGCATGTTTTTTGTGCAGTTGTAGAGAGTATTATCTGTTACATAAAGGCGAGTTGTACAGTTGTAGGGAGTATTATATTTTACATAATGGTGAATTTTTGTACACTTGTTGGGAGCATTGTGTGTTACTTAAGCATGTTTTTTGTGCAGTTGTAGAGAGTATTATCTGTTACATAAAGGCGAGTTGTACAGTTGTAGGGAGTATTATAGTCAAAAAATTGCACTTATTTCCTAAAAAGACAGTTGCAGTGTGGTTTTTTTTATGTTGTATTCAATGAAAAACATATAATTTTGTGCAGTATTAGTTAAATCAGAATGAGCATCTTTTTTTGTGCCTTGGATGAAGATCAGGGAACATTTGGTGCCCAGTTTATGCAGAAATCCCAAAGGTTCATGTACTTTTTCCTGCAACTGTATCTCACTAGAAATTATGAAATGTTAAGACGTGTTTTGTATAATTTCTAATGTTTGTGTAATTATTTTATTGACTATTTTGTTCCAGTCTTGCTTGTTGATTAGCAACAGAAATGGGTGAATTATGGAGATGTTTTATTGCTGGTTCAATTCCTGTTTTTCATTGTTTAAAACTTGAGGAATACTAATAGTTCAGAGAGACATGATCACTCAGTCATGTTCACTGTTTAATAATGATCAAATCCAGCTTTTATTTTGTCATTTTACGAATCATGTCTATGGACTAGGGTTGCGAAAGTTTGTGACTTTTACAATATGAGTTTCCAGAAAAAAAGTTAGAAATTGTGCTTTAGAGGATTAGAAAATGTTTTTCTGTTGTGTCCTTGTGCCTCCCCTGGACTGGGCCGTGGTGCAGGACACAGAGCGGGACACAGAGCGGGACACTTTTGTCCTCGGGGCTGTTCCTTGTACATACTCGTCTGTTCTGCTCTTTAACTTGTTCTGATGCAGCTCAAGATCAAGACACTCAGGAAAACGTCACTTCTGTCCTCAGAATGATTTTATAATATCGATTCCTTTTGAATGAGTATCTAGTTTCGATAGTAGTTTAGTTTTGATCTACTTTGCACGTCCCAAAACTAATGTATTTAAAAAAATTCCTGAACTAATGCATTTTCTGGGCCATAGCGTCTTGATGGATCAATTTAATCGATCCACAATCACCACAAGTGAGTTAGAACAATATTGATTTGACATGAATCAAATCCCGCACAGTTTTATGGACAGAGCTTCTCCTCAGGCCGACGTTTAACCTGCAGCTTCTAATCACCTTCATTTCTCTGCAGACACAGAGGAGGAGGGGGAGTGTCTTGCCCAAGGACACAACATCGTACAGTCGAAGAGGGCGGGAATCAAACTGTTAAACTGCAGGTGAGTGGGTGAATATCCCTATAAACTGTAGTAGTAGCAGCAGTATCTTTATCAACAGTAATGCAGTAGTAGTAGTACTTTTACTTGAGTACAGATGTCGTACTTTTTGACTTGACCCTGAACCTGAGGAAAAAATGTGTGAAATATTAAATAGTAAAATCGAATCATTTAAAAAGGAGCAGATTTTCTAAAGGGTCTGAACAGTGTGAACATAATAACAGGTTTAATTAAACTCATTTATTTCGCTGCACTCGTCTGTTTAATTTCATTTCCTTCTCATTTTGTAGATTTTAATATTGTCGTCTCCATAAAGATGGTTTCGTTTGGCAGCGAGAATCCGACTCCGATATAATTCACTTTTTATTTCCTCACAACAGAAACTCGGAGAAGGGAAATCGCTCATAAACAAAAACATAACAGGTAAAAATAATGAGTCTAGTTTTTATAAGAGCTACGGGAGTTTTAACTACGGGAACAGCAGCGATCCGGGCTCCCACGCTCATGGAAATCCTGGAAAAGTCATGGAATTCTGTAAAGTAATTGGAAAAGTCATGGAATTCTGCAAAGTAAATGGAAAAGTCATGGAATTCTGCAAAGTAAATGGAAAAGTCATGTAATTCTGTCAATTTAAATGGAAAAGTCATGGAATTCTGTCAATTTGTAGTATCTATTTCACACAACAAAAACTTAATAATGAAAAGAGACGACAATAAATGCACTAATTTAAAGTATAAAACCATCATTTGAGAGGTTCACATTTAGTTCTAAATTCTGCACATGTAGGAGTTGTAAAGTCATGGAAAATTTACTTTAGGTCATGAAAACGTTTAGAAATTTTGTCAGTGAAAAACATTTGGAACCGTGAGTATCGTAAAGTGAAAAAGTGCTATAGAAATTCTATTAGCAGTAGCAGTAGTGGTAAAAAAAACGAAAAACAGTCGCATGAGTGAAAAAAAATCTCAAAAAGGCCAAAAAATCACAGTGTATTAGCGGATTATTTTGTCTCATGAGTCCCTCGAATCCTCCCAAAATCTCTCAACTTTCAGGAGAAAATCTAGAACTTCTTTTACCTGAGATAAGTCACAGTTTGGTGCTTCGACTGGTGATTCTGTAAAAAGCTGTTTCTCAGTTCTTTGTGCTGTTTTTTACCCTTTTTTGCTTAGTCTGTTTTTGGTGTGAACAGAGTGTGCTTATCTCTGATTGGTTAGTCCGCCTGTCAATCACTTCCTCTGAGCTGGGACAGGACTGAGCTCCAGGTCCACTCTGTCTCTGTCTGAGTCTTTGTGAAGTTTAGTCAATGTGATGTTCTGGCTGCTTAGGTGTAGCTCTATTACTCGTCTTTTCAGTCTTTTCTAACCTTCCTAAAGTCAGATAAATGTGTCCGGCCCTGGGCCCAAACACCAGCGCTGCTCTGGGATTGGTCGGTTCTCGGGTCCACAGGTGACTCGGCGGCACCAGCGGGAGCCCAAAGTCACAAGGTCAATACAAAAGTGAAAGAAAAGGCAAAATAACTGCAATATTTAGGTTAGGTTAGTTTAGTTTGGTAGTAACCGGCCTCCCCTGAACCTGTTTGAGAAAAGATTGTCTTAAAATTGTTAAAAAGTCCACGTTATGTTAGAATTTGCATATTTAAAATGGCAGTTCTGGAGAATGGACATGCAAGAAACCCTCCAAACACGCCTGGTTGTACGTGAGAAAATGTGAAAGCGAAATTATCTAGCCAATTTTGAAATTTTGCATTCAAATGTTTCAGCAACTATTTCAACTCTGGAATCCAAATCAAAAAGAAAACAACCCAAGCAACCCAAATATGCAAAAATAAGAACTATTTTTCATATTTAGAAGCACATTTTTCTCTTGAGCCGTGCAAACAAACGAGCCTCTAATAGAAGATCCTGGTTTAGTCCTGGTCTGGACCTGCTTTAAACCTGGTCTGGCCTTGGTTTAGTCCTGGTTTAATTCTGGTTTGATCCTGGTTTCAGTCTTGGCTTAATTGTAGTTTTGTCTTAGTTTTGTCCTGATTTAGTCCTGATTTGGTTCTGGTTTAATTTTGGTTTGATCCTGGCTTAGTCCTGGTTTAATTCTCATTTAGTCCTGGTTTATTCCTGGTTTAAGCCTGGTCTAGTCCTGATTGGGTCCTGATTTAGTCCTGATTTACTCTTAGTTTTGTCTTCGTATAGTCCTGGTTTAGTTCTATTTTAATCCTGGTTTAGTCCTGGTTTGGTCCTGGTTTAGTCCTGTTTTAATGCTGGTTTAGTCCTGGTTTAGTCTTTGTTTAATCCTGGTTTGGTCCAGGTTTGGTCCTGGTTTAGTCCTGGTTTAGTCTTGTTTTAGTCCTGGTTTAGTCTTTGTTTAATCCTGGTTTGGTCCTGGTTTAATCCTGGTTTGGTCCTGATTTAGTCCTGGTTTGGTCCTGGTTTAG
>KN513222.1:0-14689 GCA_000787155.1 Scartelaos histophorus | reverse complement strand
ACTAAACTTTTTCCTTGCAACACTTCACTTGTTTTTAGATTCAGTGATACAGATTTGATACAGACTGACTGCGGACGACTATCATGTCAGACTGATTTAAGGACAAATATCTAGAATTTAGCATCTTTGAATTTATTTTCCAGCCATTCATACTGATCATAAACTGGTTTTAAGTAGGTGTATGTGGAATTTAGCACAATTTAAAGGAAATTATGTAGAATTTAGCATCTGAAAACTTTTTATCAGGCCATGAACACTAATCATAAACTGTTTTTTAGTATGCTTATTGAGAATTTAGCAGAATTTAAAGCAATTACTCTAGAATTTGGCATCTGAGAACTTATTATCAGGCCAACACTACAGTATTCATGAAGTGGTTTAAAGACTGTTTATCTCAATCTTTGCATCTATAAACTTATTCCAGCCCATGAACACTCACCAGAGACTGATTCATTCTAGTCTAGAGGGAGTTTATTTCAAGAGAACTTGTCCAGTAAAATGATCTTGCTGTGTGGTCAGATCATTTCATCTTGCTGCATGGACAGATAATTTCACTATGTTTAGGTCATTTTCTGATAGATTTAAGTGTTTATATCTTAAATTTTGGCTTTTTTTTTTGCAGTCCTTCTTCCTCTAGTCGCCTCCTTTCCTCTTCCTCTCCAGCTGCAGAGGAAATGAATGAGAGCCGGTCACTCAAGTGGGTCACGATGCTCTTGGTGTGAGCGTGGTGTGAAAAGGGCAGAGCTATTGCGACTCAGAGGACTACACCTGCAGGGGGCGCTCAAGAAAAAACTAATTTATCCAGAAAAAAGAATCAGGAAACTAAGTATTTCTGGACAGACCAAATTCAACTTGCAAATCATGAACTTAATCAGACTTTTTTACACAGAAATAGCAAAAATACAGTCACTTCTTCTACAATTTTCCATCGATTGATTAAAGGTGCATTGTGGAACTTTTCGGGTAGAGGTTCCGCACCTTCTTCTACAGAGATAGTATTACTTTGACTGAAATGTTTCACAGTGTGGCATTAAACGTATCCATGTTTGATTAGGGGTGTTTTTAATGCTCGAAAAACACTCACACTTACAACCAACGGGCCATCCTCTGCATAGATCTGACTCGTATCTTAGTGGGATCTTCCATGGAAATAACTACGTTTAATGCCATAGTGTGAAACATTCCAAGCAAAGCAATTACATCGCCATGGAGACAAAATATAGACCGACCCTCCACCAGAAAAGTTACACAATGCACCTTTTAAACAGCTAAACGACTGACGAATTACAACCCAACGAGATGGATAAGTTTAGCGCTATGGCATCTCCATGGAAACAAGCAGGTAACAACAGGAAGGTTCCGCAGGGTAGCTTTAAAAGTGCACTGTGCACCTTTTAAATGTTTTTTTCTCTTTGGAGATGTTATTGCTTTGTCTGGAATGTCTCACAGTATGGTATTAAACCTTCCTATCGTCATGGAGACCAAACTAGAACAAGTTACAGGTGAGATCTATAGAGAGGCGACATCGCTCACAGTCAGGATGTTGCTTTTCTAGGTATTTTTGAGCTCTAAAACCACCTGTAATTGAATAAATGTAAAGTAGAGCTGTTTAATGTCACACTGTGGAACATTCCAGACAGAGCAATGACATCTCCATAGAAACAAGCAGGTGACAAACCCAAAAACAAAAGGTTCCACAGTGCAGCTTTAGCAGTGCGTTTATTTTGGCTCCACAGTTGCTCCATATTCACTGTAACACTTTGGTTTCTCCGTTACACACCTCCCAAACCACACCGTTCATTTTTGTTTCATACCTTTATGTTTTATTCATTTAACTCTTTCCTAAAATACACCGAACTCGACCCCCTTCCAGCTCAGCAGAGGAGCAGGCTCAGGTCACAGGCTTTTCACAACTGACACGAGCACAAAATGGAGCTCTGTGAGAGACTGAGAGGTGAACAGCAGTCAGGTCAGCACCACCTCACGAAATGGATTTACTGAAACTAAACGGAGTCAGGACTTTATACAGAAGGTCATATATTACACAAAACTGACTGTTTTCTGTTTGAAAAGAACTTAAATATGCAGGGTTTGTGTGAATGCAGCAGCTCCTTGCCTCTATATACCGTACTCCTGTTCTTAAAAAGGAACTTAGTTTCATATCATTTAACTGGAGTCGAACACTATGAGTGACGCCCACTTTCTTAGTCCACTTCTTTATAAACTCTTTCAAATCTTATGTCATCGAAATATTCAAAATCCTGGATTGGAGCAAGTGGAGGCAAAATGAAGCCAACCTCATACTTACAATGATTAACTGACGCGCTGACCTAAATGCTAATGGTTTTATGACATTAAAAGAACAACAAAGCAACTATTTTGAATTTTCAAGGTACAAATCTTACTTTGCTACAGTTTTCTAACCCTAAAATAGTATTTAGGCTTCACAAAAGCAGTAATTGATGATGAAGTCTGTAATATATCTGTAGATGAAGTGAAAAACATTTCTGTGAGGATTTGTCCAGTAAAACCTCAAAATGTGGATTTGCCTTTGTAAAAATGCTTAGTGTGGATCATAAACTCTTGTCAAATAAACAAATAATGTAAAACATGACTGTAAGTGTTTTAAACTGGATCTGAATCATTCACAAGTGTCTTGATCTTTCCAAGTTTTCCATAATTTGTGCTATTCTGAAATGAATCACAGTTTCCCCATGAAAGTTGCATGTTCCACTTCGTTGCCTCCATTCCTGAATTTGGAAGGTTTTTATTTACAGTTTTCCAAAGGTCTTTATAGTCTATTGTTAAATCCAGAACTCTGCCAGGCCAGGTCTAAAATCACACTCAAAATCTACTTTGCAAAAAACTGGTTTAGGATGAGTCTGTGTTCACATTCCTGGTTTAGTCCTGGTGGACAATCTTTGTTTGGTCCTGCTCTAGTCCTGGTTTAGTCCCAACGTAGCCCTTATTTTAACTGTTTAGTTCTATCAAAATGATCAAACCAGGTCATGTTAACATTGCACGGACCTGTTGTACACGGACCCATTTTGAGACCCTCTAGACTACACAAACTCCGAGTCCATTCCAGACTGACCGCACTGACTGCAACTTATCACTTTTGGATCTCCAACTCGACCTTCAGTGCCTTGCTCAAAAGCCATAATGTGAAAAGAACAGTTTTATGTGATATTAACCAAATTTCCTTTTTATTTGAAGTGTAGCGTAGAATAAACCTGCACAGACTGTTGTAAACAAGACTAAGTGGTTGGAGGAAGAAGTTGTGGTATTTTGATAAATGATATGACAGTAATCTAAAACTGGAAGAAATGTAAAATAATCTTTTAACAAAAGAGCAAAAACAATTGATGGAGTGGTGAAGTAATTTTAAGCAGTGTGAAATTGTGTTTGTAATTGTTTATATGTTGCTGCTGATTGAGAGTGAGGGATCAAGCCATAAACCAAGATATTTACATTTTTCAACAGCGATAACTCATGACGAATCAGCAAACATCAGATTTATGTCACTAACAGGAAAAAAGGACGGATTCTTTTCTGAAACAGCATATAGTCTGATTTGGATTTATTAAGTAGTCATTTGTTAGACT
The DNA here is from genome assembly GCA_000787155.1 of Scartelaos histophorus. Classification (NCBI taxonomy): domain Eukaryota; kingdom Metazoa; phylum Chordata; class Actinopteri; order Gobiiformes; family Gobiidae; genus Scartelaos; species Scartelaos histophorus. The sequence continues at coordinate 11,084 of KN513222.1, read as the reverse complement.
GTAACTGAACAGTATTATGATCATGCTGAACTGAGGATTGAATATCAGCAATATTAGCTTTAGATGAATATATTATTGGTTCCATCGTGAAAGAAAATGTAATTCTCTCCACTGGTGATTCACTGCCTTATGTCTGTTTGAACGGAGCTGCGACTCTAAAGTTACGTTCAGACTCCAGCCTGAAGTGACCCAATTTTTTGGCCCCTATGTGACCTGGATCTGATCTTTTAATGACACAGATACAATTTTTTAAAATGTGACCGAGGCCACTTATACGTTCAGACTGCAGGGCTTAACGCTCAATTTGGAATTTTTTGGTGAAATTTTGTGATCTTCAGAGTGAACTTTAAATGCCTCAAAAGTGTCCCACTGGCACATTTGAAGTTGCCTAAACATGGGCGTTTTAAAGTTGCTGTCGTACCGGAGCCAGAGCATGTACAACTTATTGGTTTTAAGGAGGAGATTGAGAAGCAGAAGGATGAGATTTCTGGCCGTGGTGTTTTGTAGGGCAGCGGCAACAACATCCAGAAAGAAACGTGTGAGCGCAGAGTCACAGCAATGAGTGGAGGGATTTGTTTGTGCTTCAATTCTTCACTGACAAGGAGCTCATACACAATTTTCATACGGTGAGAAGAACATTTGTGCACATTTGAAGATGTATAGGTGGGATAAATGCAACCTGCTCGTTCAGACTGAAGTTGCATGTCAAAAGTTTGGATATTTATATTATATAAGATCACATATCCACGTGGCCTGGGTTGCATTTGAAGGAATTGGGTCTGTGTCGTTCACATTGTCATTAAAGTTTGTATGGAGGATTTTTTGTTTTGTTTCAAATTGTCAGTGATAACATTATAGCCATGTAGCAGCCTTTTAATTCTGATGACGTGGTGAGGCCAGATTAACATCAGAAAAATTAACCTATCTTGTTTTGTATTGGCTGCTGGGTTCAATTGAACTCTTTAAGCTTCTAGTGTAACTGAGTCTCCGGTGCTGGGATTACGTGGTTTACGTTCAGCTCTTACGCACTCCACAGACGCAAGACGCTGTTTACTAAACCAATGCCACTGTTCTTAGTGGCTTTTTCGAGCTGTAGTTTTCTCGCAGTTTGCAATGTTTGCAAGTTTGTTGCAATGACGAGAATCCACGACCAGTTCAGTGCAAAAGAAAGTCTGTTTACGAGGTCCCTGAAAGGAGAAGAGAAGAGGAAAAGGAGCAAAGCCAAACAAAGGTGATTCTAGGAGATTCATTCCAGCGATGGCGTCACTGAAGCAGACGAGGGTCTAAAGAAAATCTCACACTGACCACTTCATTATAACGCTGAATATAACTCGTTGCAGATATGATAATAGTAAAAGAGAATAGGAGCAGCCAAAGCAACAGATCAGCGGTGTATGATAAAGGTGGTCCTGTCGGGGAGGGGGTTTCATGCATGAGCAGCATTTGAAAAAGGACAAACAGCCGCTGTACTCCTCCTTCCTTGGAAAATCCTCTATATCATTTTTAAAACACAGTGGATCACATGTATCACCGCATGACATCACAAGGTGGAATAGAGTGTCTTCTGTCTGAGAGATGAACTAAATCTGCAGGGTTTGTGTGTTAAACATGTGTGAATGAGACAAAACACAACTGTTTGTGATGAGGAAAATCATTATAACATGGATCAGAAAATTGCATCTATTGAACTACCCTAAGGTGTGAACACATATTTGCATATTCAGACTGTCCCTTTTGTTTTCTGTGTCTTGTTTTGGCTCTGAGGATGGAGTTGTATCTTAAACATCCTTTTCTGTCCGGAGATAGATTGCCTTTCCTTACAAACCCGACTCCTGTCTCAAATCATCTCCTCTCTTTTGCTCGGATCTTTACCTCACTATCTTCAGAGGGACGGTTAGTGGCTTTGAGATGGAGATGAGTCACTGTTCACACCTTAGGGATGTACTTAAAAGCGCTCTACCTTGATTCTAAAAAAAAAAAAAAAGTACAAAACAGAACTAGTTCATTTAAAACAGTTTGCAGTAGTCCAAAGTTCTCCCTAATTTACCTTATGCTGTCTTTAATTGATTTTATTTTCTATTTTTATATTCCCAATTTAAATATTTTTATGTTTTTATAAACTTGATTATTTATTTTATTTTATTTTTTCTATTTTATTCATTGTTTTAATGTGTACTGCACCTACTTTAAGGAATGTGTTGGTAATATGCGCAATACAAATAACGCTGGACTGGATTGGAACAACAACTAGCATGCTAACGGTGCATAATAATCACACGAGTATATTGACCTCAAGAGCTGTTATACATTATATCTGAGACAGGGTTAGTCTCAGTGTTGTTCCTTCCTCCCTTCAGACAGATTTTTATTATTATTAACAAGTAAAATAAAACACTAGGGGGCGTAGCAACATGAAATCAGTTACAAAATAAAAACAAAATGACCACAGAAAATGACAAAAGTATAATTATTTCATGGAACATGTTTTTAGGACAAAATGTTATTTCAACTATTTGAAAGTTAAATGGGGGTTTGAGTTGGGGTTATTTCCAGAGTTGATATAGTTGAAGTTAATTTAACTTATCTTAGTGTTAATTTCCCACCCACCACTTGCGAGAGAACACCACTTTGAACCAGTTTTGTACATAATTTCATCTTAAAAAAAACTAAAAGTGTAAAAAAAACACAAAACCTCTGTGTGTTGTTTAGCTAAAACAGGATAACCCTACAAAGTGTGATCCATTTTAACTCTAAAAACATTAATATCATTTCCGCGTTAAACAGAAACTTTTGTCCAGTGTTACTTAATTAACATTTCCGAAAATGTTAAATCAACTAACGCTAACCCTAACAGATTGGACTCGAATAAAATCTGAGAAAATGTTAAAATTGATTCAGTGAGAGTCAATTTCAACACTCCACTTTTTGCTGTGTAGAATTTGGCATCTGAGAATTTATTCTCAGGCCATGAACACTTAAAATAAACTGGCTTTAAGTCTGTTTATCTCAAACTTTGCAATTTTAACTTATTTCAGCCCATGAACACTCACAGAGACTGAATCATTCTAGCCTAGAGTGAGTTTATTTTAAGAGAACTTATCCAGTAAAATGATTTTGCTGCATGGACAGATCAATACATTATGTGTAGGTCATTTTCTGATAGATTTAAGTGTTGATATCTTACATTTTGGCCAAGTTTTTTGCAGTGTGAAAAGGTGGAGCATCACAAGGTGGAACAGTGTTTTCAATTTAAGGGAAGAACTGCATGTCTGTGTGTGTTCTTTGTGTGTGTGTGCGTGTGTGTGTGTGTGTGTGTGTGCTTTGTTCTGTTTAGTTGCTCTTTGCCCCGGGGGAGTACACGGGGAAACGAGCTTTGAGCTAAATCCAGTGTTTACAGCAGCTACCTGAGGGACGGCAGATGGAGATGAGCGTCTCCTATAATCTGTCATATTTACCCTGTAATCACATGTCCCTGTCAACTCTGTGCACCAAAAATAAACTTGGTGTTCATTCATGTATTTAAATAAATACACTAAACATACAATAAACATACAATAAATGACATTAAAGAAGACATAAAGGGCATTCATTACACTCTATGACAGCCTGTGGATATGATATTTTTGATTTTTTAAATGAAAATATTTATCTAAAGAGACTTAATAAAAAAAACACACAAAAACAAACAAACAAGTGAGCTGACGTCTGCATTAGAAAACTGCAATGTCAAATGGAAGTTGACGTCGCTTTAAACGTCATGACAACAAAAAAACGCTGCTGTGGGCCCTTAATGTGGATCGTGGCACATCACACTAGTGAGCAGCAGATGTACAAGTGGAAAAGGGGTCACTTTAAACAAGCCTGAGCCTTAGATGAACATCCCAACCATGTTTTAAAAAATAAAACAATTTTAAGGTTATTCTCGGTTGCACCACTTGACATTTTTAAGGTCGTAGCTAATTCATGTACAGTGGACCCTTGTTTATCGCAGGGGGTTACATTCTAAAAATAACCCACAAAGTAAAAATCCGTGTTTTATTTTTTTACAGTTATTTTATTATTGTATTGTTTTAAGGCTATAAAACCCCATCACACACTTTATACACTTTTCTCAGACAATAATTAATATTTTCTCACATTTCTCTCTTGTTTAAACACTCTCAAACCTCTGTAGATTAAAAAAAAAATATTAAAAACTTGTTAAACTTTATTGCTGCTGTCGTCCTTATATTATGCCTCCAGTGGCTGAGTTGCGCAGTCTTCAGTTTTGATCTAGCAGCAGAGCTGTGCCCCCCCAGTCATCAAGTCTGACTGTGGCCAAATGGTGGGGAAAAGTCTGGGGCTGTTTTTGGTCCAAGTCCACCGCTGTTTGCAAATATACAGCTCTTCAGAGTCCTGCTTCTAGAAATCAAACATTTATGTAAATTTGGTGACTGAACAATGCATTCTGTATTGTACAGGACCTGGGACAGAGGAGAATAAATGTCAAACATAGATTTATGCACCTGACATGGTAAATATTTGAAAAAGTTCAATAGAAACTACATTTTAAAGTTTGCCCTTATATGTCATTGACTCATGTGCAAATGTGTCCAAAGACCAGAGCACATCCAGAGAGCGACATCTGTGCATAAATACATACATACATACATACATACATACATACATGCATACACTTTTACCTGTACAGGGGCGGGTCTGTGTGCACATTACCCAATAGTTTGTGGCATTGATCATAACATGTAAAGTTGAAAGGGTCGCCCAGGCGCACACATCAGTGTTCACCACGCTGCTGAGTTTGGCACCGTCAGGAGTGCACCAGTGGGCTCAGACTCTCCAGTCTGAAACGCTTCAAGGCTTTCCATTCTGCTTTAACTTCAGGAAAAAGCTGGTCCCAAAATTTAAAAAAGATGACTCAAACAAGCACGAATCACGTCAAATTGAACTTGGAGAGGGTAAATGAGAAGGTTAAAAGCTCTAAATAGCTGATTTTGCATCACAGATTCTCATTCAATTTCAGAATGTTTTACAAAAAAGTAAATCCAGTCTGAAACAGTCAGAAAACCCTGTCCATATTCGGGATATAGTGAAACGAGACTTTATTACTCACCTCTCGTAAAGTGGGCAATTTACAATTAAGCATCTCATCTACATTATCCATATTATTTGTAAATAACAACATCCACTCCACAAAACAGCTCTGTTAATCCAGTTTGAAGCGTTCTTTAAAAGTAAAAAAGTAAGACAGATCCTCACGTGTATTGGTAGCGCAACTGTCGAAGTGAATCTGAAGAACGTGTAAGAGTTAATCCAGTTTGAAGCGTTCTTTAAAAGTAAAAAAGTAAGACAGATCCTCACGTGTATTGGTAGCACAACTGTCGAAGTGAATCTGAAGAACACGTGTAAGAGGAGCAACCCACAGCACCGAGCTGCAGCCCCGTGTGTGGGCGGCTGTGCACTGCAGGTCCACCTGAAGGACCAGTGCACTGTCAGCCCTCAGGTGCTCCAGGAGCGACTGTCCACTAAACCAGGCCTAAACCAGGTCTGAAACATGTCTGAAACAGGTCGAAACCAGGTTTAAACCAGGACTGAACCAGGTCTGAACCAGATCTAAACCAGGACTGAAACAGGTCTAAACAATTATAATTATATATAATTAAACTTTATTATTATTATTACAGGACTTTGCATGTATTGTATGTATGTATGTATGTATTTAATTTTCCTGTTTGTATAATATTAAAACAAATTATTGGTTTAGTAAACACATACGGTACCGAAAATGAACTGAACCGTGACCTCAGAACTGAGGTTCATACTGAATCGTGATTTTCATTACAACATTTCAGTGATTTAGGCGTTTTTGTTAAATAGGCCCATGGTGGGCCTATTTGTGGGGGAAAAGTTCAGGGCCTTTTTTTGGTCTGAGTCCGCCCCTGGATCCAACTCACACCATCTCGACCCGATCCAGCCCACGTCATCTCGACCCACCCTGTGCAACCATAGATCGTATAAAAGAAGTGGACTAAGCGAGTGTGACGTCACCCACAGCGTTCAGCGCCGCTCACATGAGGCTCGCGATGCTAATGGTTACAGAAGTGAATCTGGAGCCAGGCTCTATGTTATGAATAGGATTTTTTTGACTAACAAAATAGCAAAAGAAATTTCAGGATCATATAGAGCAGGTTAATAAGAACATTTTAAGACCAAGATGAAGAGGATCACTGCAGCAGGTCCAGAGAGACGAGCGACACGATCCTAATGTAAGTCAGAGTCAGAAGGAGCCGGAAGAGCCTCCTGTCGCACTTCCTGTTTGTCACGTGGCGGCTAACGCGTTAGCTATGTCCATTCATATATACGGTCTATGTGTACAACAAACATAAATCCACTTCCTGCAGTTCGTCCCTCTACAGCCCAAGGCCCAAAGGCACAAAAAGGACACAATCCCTACTATAACCATGTGTGTACTGGGGAGGGGGCTAATCCAAGCTGCACCGCTGAATGTTACACCTCTGATAGAGCGTGAAAAACCTTTGTCCAGAACTTAAGAAGATTTAACCACAGCCACTAATCTGCAGCACAAATACAGAAGACCAAATTCACACTGAGAAGAAAATACACCGCTTCAAAAATTAAACACATCAGATCTCAATCTAAGAGTATTTCTTAGACACCCGGAAAATCAAAGTGAAATAACCATAGTCCATTTTGACAAAACTGAATTTCTGCAACTCAAAATGCTTCTCATGTTCTTGTGTGGCCCCCACGCAAGTTTGAAGAGAAACTTGAAATGAGCTCCATATGCAAAACAAGTCCTGTTTTAGGGCTTTTCTTATTGTTCTCACTGTTGTTCATTTCCATTTAAAGATGTGTCATTCTTCTGTCTAGATTTGTATAGATATCCAACAGATTTTTGAGCAGTATATATAACTTCCATTGAGTAATAGTTTGGTGTTGTGACTGCTGGTTCTGCAAAATCCCACACAGTTTCTCACTCTTTAATTGTTTTTTCTCATTTTTTTTATGTACAAGGGCAAATGACATGACATTTGCAATTTTTTCAATTAAAAAGATTCAAATTTTATAATAATTCCCCACATCCCTGTAGAACCTCTGACCTCCATGAAACCAAATCATTTTGGCACAAATCCTGAGTTATTCTGCATGTTTTTTGTCTTTAAAGTGTCAAATGTTCATGTGGTGCGACCGTCCGCCCTTAACTCATGATTTTTAAACTTCTTTAAAATGACTCTAAATCTAATCACATTTATTTTCTTTCTTTTTTGTCATATTTTCTGTCCCACATGACATGCCAGCTTTGTTGAATTGGTATTCCCCCCATAATATTCAAACAACCATGTCCATTTTATCATCCCAACCCTAACTCCTAACCCTAACTTAGGTTAACATCCCAACCATGTTTTAGAAAATAAAACTATTTGAAGGTTATTCTCGGTCTTACCATATGACATAACCATAAAAAACACTAAAAATGGTTAACATAGATATCGAACATAGATGTATGCAGCCCTGACATTGTAAATATTGTAGAAAATTCTTATACGTCGTTGATCCAGAAGCAGCCCTGTTAGTTTCTGAAGTGAAGGGAGCGAGCGTCTCTGATTGGTCAATCCGCCTGTCAATCACTGCCTCTGAAATCAGGGAGGCAGAACACAGCTCCACATCCACTTGTCTTTGTAAAGTTTTGTGTGGAACTGTCTGGAAAAGTGTAAGTGTGGAACAAGACTCTGAGCTTCTCCTCCTGCAGTGTGTGGACATTTGACACATCTGAGTGACATTTTGCTTTATTTGAGTAGATTCACCTTGACAAATACAAGAATCTACAAGTACATGTCAAGTGTCAAGTGATTTTTTTCCAAATCATGATGAAACTTTCCTAATTCAAGCCACCTTAACTTGATGTGAGTTTCTGCAGTTTCGAGCTGACACTGGCTTACCTCCTCTCTCCTCACAGAACATATAGGTCTTGACTGGCTCCTGGGCGGCTCTTATCTGGCTCCTGGCTTCAGCTCAGATCTGTGGGGCCCCTCAGATGCGGTGACATATGCTGGGAGGGGCCCCGAGGCTGCCCTGAAGGCTCCCGGTGAGTGCCAAGAGAGACAAAAGACAGGACATTTTTAGGAATCTGCATTTATGTGATGATGAGGTGGAAGGCAGGCAGATGTGCACTGTCGGATTTCTAGTATTAAAGCAAGCTTGCACTGTGTTTCATTTTCAGTTTATATTTTGCTCACATTTTTTTACATTATGAAATTGAATTATGTCAGATCTACTTTGACCACATTATGTAGTAATTGTCTAGCAGTAGAATTATCAGATTCTAGTTAAATACTGAAGATTGTAAATGTCAATGTGAGTAGAAATACACTGCAGTGACATCATGCGGGGGGTGTTCTACACTCTCTGATCTGGCCAAGATTTTAAAACTTATCAGGTTATTCATGAGTCATTCTGAGACTGATTCATTCTAGTCTAGAGGGAGTTTATTTTAAGAGAACTTGTCCAATAAAATGATCTTGCTGCATGGCCAGATCATTTCACTACTTTTAAGTCATTTTCTGATAGATTTAAGTGTTTAGATCTTGAATTGTGTCTGTCTTGGTGGAATTTTCAACAGCTACAATGAAAGTGCACACATTAGCAAACACTATTAAAAGAGTGTAACGATAGTTGGGAAAAATATTAAATAAAAATAATGAAATTTAAAAAAATGAAATCATTTTTTAAAAAATAATAACAAATTTGATTTAAACAGCACATTTTCAGGAGCCTGTGATCAGTCTGAGTGTTCATAGTCCTGTTTAGTTTGATTTTCTACACTGAGGTGAGAATGACTAAAATCTGAAAAACTGTTGGCTAATTCTAGCTAAATTGTGACGGCAATACAAAGAACTCTAATAAAATCTGCAGGTGAACCCAAGATGGTATTGTTTTGTTTCCAGTGGTCTGTGTTCATTGGCCCTGGGCTCAGATGACCACACTTCACTATTTACATGGGACACTACCAGTTTTGATCCCTGTGTCCCCTGTCCCAGCTGATTTATCCAAAACCAGTGATTTCTTCCACTTTTGTACAAGAAATGCCCCAGGTGTCCCTGTTTTTGACCAATTTGATCCACATCAACAGTAAAGAGAGGCATAAATTGTCATTTGTTTCGGTAAAATACAGAAACAATGCTTAAAAATGACCAAAACACAACGAAAATGTGATTATACTGACTCACACGTCTCTGCAGAACAGTTTTCCTCAATTACGCACTTGTTTCACAATTTTATTATTACCAGCCACATGAAAGAATGAGAACTTTGCACATCAGATCCTTGAAGTGGGTGTTGGAGGAGAGGGAGCAGCCCAAGAACATAGAGAACAATCCCACACACTTGAAAAATATGAAATTAATTAGGACAGAAATGTTGCATGTCTAATAAATTTCACATTTTGTAAGTAAGACGGTATGTGGGCTGTTCTATTATTACCAAAAATAAATAAATAAATAAATAAAAAATTGTGATGTCCCAGTTTTTTTATTTATTTTGGACTTCTGGTCACCCTAGCATGGGCCCAGGAATAATTTCCTCTGCCAAAAATAATTTCTTCTTCCGCATAAACTTCCTCAATCCGGGATAGCTCCTCCCACCCATGTGACGTCTGTAACCTGCAGGGCCTGGAGCGGCTGGACCAATCAGAGTGAGAGCTGCTAGAGCCAGGATATTCTGAGTCTTACAAAACTGACCTTCAGGTGCTTTGAGGATTTAAACATTTACATGATGTTTTTAATTCCGAATTAAATGAATCTGAATTGAATAGATTGGATTTAAATGATTCTCGTTTACATATTTACATGAATTAAGGTTCTGAATTAAGGTTTACATGGAAAACTCGTTAAATCAGCTTTATTTAACGTCTGGGGCTCGGGAAGGGTTCTGATTGGACAGGGACATATTTACGTCGACAGAAGAAAACACACGATCAGCTGCCTCCGCTCTTTTCATTATATGTAGTTCTCACAGCGACTTATTTGAAAAATGGTTTGGATTCAAAATTAAAGTTTGCTCCGTGTTCCTTTTTGCAGAGTATCATCGCGTCAGAAGGATGACCGGAATAATTTTTTAAGTGTAAAATAAACATTTATATAATCATGGAATAAATTAAATCGGCTTTGACTAAATAATCTAATCATGGAATAAATTAAATCGGCTTTGAAGCTAAATAATCCACCCACTTAAATCAGAATAAAGTTAAATTGCACATAAGTTTAATTCCAAATAATCATTAGGAATTAAGTGTTTACATGCCCTTTTTAAAGCAGAATACATTTTTATTCTGAATTCAATTCTTTTTTTTAAATCAGATTTAAAGCTCTCATGTAAATGTCCTATCAGCCAAACACGAGCAGTTTGAATTCCCAAAAAATGCATTATACTCTATGGGAGAATTCTTTTCTGGGAGCTGCAGTACCTGGAGTGCCCACTAGTGGAGCTGGGACAGAAAGGGAGGAACTTATCCAGTTCTTATTATCGATCCACGCTGTAATGTTACTTGTGGGAGCCTTATTTAACAACACAAATCAGCTCAGGTGTTGTAGTTCCAGCTAAGTCCAATCTTTTTAGTTAGATTGTTACATCTAATTTGAGTTTCTGACAGAGCAGTGCTTTCCGTTAGCATCACACTCCCAGGGAATGTCGATGATATTGCTGTAAAGTATTAGTTGCCATGGATACAGAGGTAACACTGCTGGCAACACTAGGATTTTACTGTGGTTTTCCGAAGGGTGTAAGAGTAAAGATTTTGTGTTCATTTGGATTATTGCACCATCCCATAATATCCTCACAGTCCTCACCTGTGTGTCTGTCAGAAAACTGCATCTCCTGCCTCTTCACATTTACTGTGTACAGAGTGTGGCCGTAGTCTGTGGAGGAGAGCAGCTTTGGCACCCAGTGGAGCTTCACATCAGGGGCCAGAAATCACAATCTTTTTTTAAGTGGTACAACAGCTGCATGGTTAAGCTGGTTAAAGGTTCTGTATTACACTAAAGAGACTCTTGTGAGCTTTAAGTTGTGTT
>KN513219.1:19599-34145 GCA_000787155.1 Scartelaos histophorus | reverse complement strand
ATAATTTGTTCAATAATTGTTATATATTACGTATGAGTAAGAAGAGGTAGGAATATGTGTATTGTAATGTGGATGTTTAATTCTAGGTTGGAAGGATCTGCTTTTCAATATAGTACCACCAACAGTGTAAAACTATTTGCAGCATAAACATATATTTATTAACACTGCATAGTAAAAATGCAGTCTTTCTTTTATATCATGCTATATTGTTTGGCTGCTTTAGCATAACACCAGTTTCGAGCTGCATCTCTTCTGGAAATGGAAGGTCCCCTCCAGACCACTTTTGGGTCGCATAAAAAATTCAGCTCAATAAAAACTGCCATGAAAATGCTGACAGGACACCTCCACCTTTCTTCTATATTGGCATATATTGTTGCCGATGTTGTCAGAATTCATAAAATGAGATTTTTTAGCTGTCAGAGAGAGGCAGAAATGCAATGATGTAAAGACGTGATGGAGGTTGTGTGGAGAATGATAGTTTGTAATGCAGTGGACATTACATATTTATATTTTATATGTATAAGGAAATATGATTATTTTATGATTTTATGATTTATTCCAACATCAATTACAGAGAAGTCTAAATATTCACCAGATAAACCTTTGAAGGCTGACAATGGTAACAAATAAAATAATAAAAAATGTCCACATTTTTGCTAATACAAAATTGGGCACATCTTAAAGGGCCCAAATCAAACTATTTTCTTATCTAAATTATCATTTTGTTTCCTCATCACAAACATACCTGGAGTCTTTTGTTTCATTCACACATGTTTAACACACAAACCCTCCATATTTAGGCTAACACCTTGTGATGTCACGTGGTAATACATGTGTACAGTGTTTTTTAATCTCCATACACTTTCACTAGAATTATTTGGATAATTTCAGCCCTGCATTAAACAAAAGGTAAAGATTAGCTTCATTACACTTCATTACATCACAAGGTGGAACAGAGCAGTTTAAGCTTTGGAAATGTAGATAGTTGATGTAATAACATTTTAACTTGACTTAAACCTCATAAGAGTGAATTTTACATAATATTGGACCTTTAATTATTAAATCACTGAATCGATTGGCTATCATTTATATGCGAATACTAATGGTGCAGATTTTTATTGCATTTACAAAACACTACAGCCTATTTGCAAAATTTACTCATTCACTAAATACAGCTTCACCAGGCCAAACAGAAAGAGGCATTTCAGAGCTCCACAAATCACACTCACAAAGACATGCATATGCAAAATAACTCGCCAGTCTGTTCCATTGGCTCCTCTAAAAATCACCAATCATTCACATAAACCCACGTACTGGGCAAGGCTGGAGAAGCGCTTTGAAAGAAGCTAAAGCCACAATAGCGCTAAGCATAAGATCCACTGCGGTTCCCCATTCCAGCTCTAAACTGGTCCAACCCTGCTTAAAATTCACACGAGATCAGACGTTCTCAAGGTGGTCTTTTAAGCAGGTGAACCTTTATGAGAAGATTTTTGAATTCCCACGGCCACGGGAGAGCGAATCCAGACCTGACGCAATCGCCAAATCCAAACAGAAATTCTTCGCTTTTGCCCAACAGTCTCCAAAACCCCATTGTTCTAAGTCATAAAATCTTAACCACATAAGTTACGACTAATAAATTATCCCGTAACGTCCATTTAAAGTGATAAAACCTACACGAACAGACCCTTGTCCTGCACTAACTGTCACCGTTTGACAAATCCTCTTTTAAGCACCTGCTCCACACTAGATTTCCTGCATGCACACGCCTTAATCTGAGCTACACGCCAAACAATAAATCATTCTTTGCACATGATGAACATACACATATCCCCACTATATCCCTCTTCACACACAGGCACTTTACAAAGCCTTTGAAATGAATACAACAGGTCGCTATTGTTTTCTCTATACGTCTTCTTATTACTTGGTTTGGTGAGACAGTGGTACATTAGTTAAGTATGTGCAAAAGAGTTGAAAAGAAAAGTACAAAAATACAGGAAGTAGTGGCGAGTTTTTCTATGTCATCAATACAGACAATTACATCCAAATTGTGGAGACAATTGACAAGCGAGGAAGGCGTTTTTCAGCTTTAATCTTTATTTCACAAAATCAAGATGCTGCAGTTTGTATTAGTCCAATCGGCAATTTAGACTGAAATTTTAAAAAGAAAAAAAATTTGCAAGATTTTTCATCAAATCTTGAAAATATTAGCAGATGTTAGCAATAGTGTAACCTTGCATCCACTTTAAAAGGTAATATATTACTCAAAATGGACTCTTTTGAGCTTTTTCTCCATGTTATAAATGCGTATTCCTTTATCTACATCTCCAAAGCTCAAAATGCCCAATAAACTATAGTGCAATTTAGACTGAAATTTTAAAAAATTAAGCAAGATTTTTCATTAAATCTTGAAAATAATGATGTTATAGCTAATTGTGAAGCAGTAGTGCAGCCTTGTATCCACTTTAAAAGGTAATATATTACACAAAATTGACTCTTTTGAGCTTTTTCTCCATGTTATAAATGCGTATTCCTTTATCTACATCTCCAAAGCTCAAAATGCCCAATAAACTATAGTGCAATTTAGACTGAAATTTTAAAAAATTAAGCAAGATTTTTCATCAAATCTTGAACATAATGATCGTGAAACAGTAGTGTAACCTTGTATCCACTTTAAAAGGTAGTATATTACACAAAATTGACTCTTTTGAGCTTTTGAGCCATGTTATAAATGCGTATTCCTTTATCTACATCTCCAAAAGCTCAAAATGCCCAATAAACTATAGTGCAATTTAGACTGAAATTTAAAAAAAATAAGCAAGATTTTTCATTAAATCTTGAAAATAATGATGTTATAGCTAATTGTGAAGCAGTAGTGCAGCCTTGTATCCATTAAAAGGTAATAATAATGATGTTATAGCTAATTGTGAAGCAGTAGTGCAGCCTTGTATCCACTTTAAAAGGTAATATATTACACAAAATTGACTCTTTTGAGCTTTTTCGCCATGTTATAAATGCGAATTCCTTTATCTACATCTCCAAAGCTCAAAATGCCCCGTAGTTAATAGGTTAACAGCGACATTTTACCTTTTTGTTCAGTAAAGACTGGCAATTCCTGTGCTCAAAGTGGCCCAAATGATTCTAATGTAGGTGCATGGAGTTTAAAAACACAGCGGACATCAAAACACTTTCTGTTTGAGAGAAGAACTCCGCCTAAATGTGCAGGATTTGTGTGTTTTATGAATGAAACAAAAACGTAGATCAGACCTCCACGTTAGACACTCTTTTTTCATTCCCAGAACAAACGCAGTAGCCGATAGAATATAAAAATAGCATTACTAAATCAGCAGTAAAGTGCGGCGCGAGGAGGTGTGAACCAAACTAGGAGGAGACTTAGGTTAGCGCGCAGGGAGAATGCAGATGATCGCGAAGACACAGGTTATCGGAAAGCAGTCCTGGTTTGTACCGCATCGATTTTCGCCTGCAAAGATTGATGCTACGGTATTGAACGGCTCTGGCCTCGGCTCCTCGGCGCTTTCCCCCCTTTCACCTCGCACTCGTATTATATGTGATCATCATAAAGAAGCGAGAGCCCCCGTGACCCTCGCGTTTATCAGCATTACGTGATTACACAGGCTCTACGGAGGAATTTAATTCGCTTTTGACAATCGTCTCTGCTCCGATACCGCGCAGGGGAAGAGTTGAATGTCAATGTGGAGCTATAAAACTGCGCTGGAACATGCCCTGTCTGTCCATAAAGAAGGAAGTACACAGGCAATTGGCATTTTAATGGGGGAAATATGGTAATTCATGCAGATTGTTTTTGAAGCCGTCACTTGTATGAAAAACAGAGTTGGGAGACAAAGAAAAGGGAATGTGCTGTTTGAACACCAGACTTCTGTGTCGTAAAATAATGTCACTTTCACTTACATCTTCTTCGTTTTTTAGTTTGCAACAAATAATTTACAAAAGGGACATTACAAAAGCTATTGGACAATCAGACTTTAAGATGGAGATAAGATAAGAACAAATTTCAAGCATAGATATTTGCATACAGATTGCTTTGCTAAAATGAAAGAAATTCTATTAAAAAACACGTTTAAATCACCTGTATTTGATAATTACGTTTACAGTTCAAGGTATATTTAATATGAGCAAATTGTAAAGCAGCAAATTGGGTGTTTATTGTGCAGGAAAGAAAATAGCAGTTGGGTTGTAGTGTTTTTATAATGAAAAAAGAAATTGGTTTTGTGTCATAATTTCCTAATGTAGTTAAGAATGAATGAACTAAAAGCAGAGGTTGGGATGTGGGAAAGACCGTGTGGAAAGATGGAACGACTGAGCATTAAAACCTATAGGAATCTGGGCCATATATCTGCACCGTCTATTTCCATTGGTTTGTATCTAACCCGCGAGAGCATCCATCCATTTAAAGGCCCCGGACTGAGGCAGCTCCAGTGCCTTGTTATGCCTCTCCTGGTCTGTCCTCCTCCTCCTCCTCCTCCACCAGCTCATCCTCTCACTCTCATCTCCTCTTTAACTCCTCCACCCCTCCACTTGTTCCTGCTTCTTCTCTCAACATCTCCTCCTCCTCCTTTCCACCTCTTTCCTCTCCTTTTCTGCTTCTTTCCTCCTCTTCTGATTCTGCCAAATACCCTTCCTATTCTCCTCCCCTTTCTTCCTTTCCTCCTCTCTCCTCCTCCTCCTTATATCCTTCTCACCTCCTCTTTTCCACCCCTTTTATCTTCCTTTCCTCCTCTCTTTCTCTCCATCCTATTTTCCTCTCCCTTTTCCTCATTTTTTCCTCTAATTTTTTCCTCCTTTTCTCATCTATCCCTCTTCTCACCTCATTCTATCCTATTTTCCTCTCCTTTTCTCCCCCTTTCTTACTTTTTTCCTTTCCTTTTCCTCCTCTATCCCTCTCCTCCTCTCTTCTTCGCCTCCTACCCTTCCCTATTCTCTTGTCCTCTCTTCCCCTCCTGTATTCCAATCCAACAAGTATTCTCCTTCTCTCCTCCTCCTTTCTACTTCTCTTTCTCCTCCCCTCTCCACCCATAATCCCCTCCTCTCTTCCTTCTGTCCCCTTTATCTCCTCTTCCTCTCCTTCTCACCTCCTCTTTCCTCCTCCTTTCCACCTCTTTCCTCCCCTTTTCTGCTTCTTTCCTCTTCTGATTCTGCCAAATACCCTTCCTATTCTCCTATTCTCCTGTCCTCTCCTCCTCCTTTCTATTTCCCTTTCTCCTCCCCTCTCTTCCTTTCCTCCTCTCTCCGTCTCCTCCTCCTCCTTCTATCCTTCTCACCTCCTCTTTTCCACCCCTTTTCTCTTCCTTTTCTCCTTTCTCCATCTCCTCCTCTCCCCTTCATCCTATTTTCCTTTCCCTTTTTTCTCATTTTTTCCTCTCATTTTTCCTCCTTTTCTCCTCTATCCCTCTTCTCAACTCATTCCATCCTATTTTCTCCCCCTTTCCTTCCTTTTTCCTCTCCTTTTTCCTCCTCTATCCCTCTCCTCCTCTCTTCCTCGCCTCCTATCCTTCCTTTTCTCCTGTCCTCTCTTCCCCTCCTGTATTCTCCTTCTCTCCTCCTCCTTTCTACTTTTCTTTCTCCTCCCCTCTCTTCCTTTCCTCCTCTCTTTCTCTTTCTCCCCTCCTCCTCCTATCCTTCTCACCTCATCTCCTCCTCTTTTCCTCTCTTCTTCTCTTCCTTTCCTCTTCTATCCTTCTCCTCTTTTCCTCACCTAATACTATTCTCCTGCCCTTTCCTTCTCTCCTCCTCTTTTCCTCCAACCCTTCCTATTCTCCTGCCCCCTCCTGTATTCTCCTTCTCTCCTCCTCCTTTCTACTTTTCTTTCTCCTCCCCTCTCTTCCTTTCCTCCTCTTTCTCACCTCATCTCCTCCTCTTTTCCTCTCTTCTTCTCTTCCTTTCCTCTTCTATCCTTCTCCTCTTTTCCTCACCTAATACTATTCTCCTGCCCTTTCTTCTTCTCCTCCACTCCCCTTTTCCTTCTCTCCTCCTCTTTTCCTCCTCTCCTTCCTATTCTCCTGTCCTCTCTTCCCCTCCTATATTCTCCTCCTCCTTTCTTTCTCCACCCTTCTCCTTCTCATGTCGCTGCATCAGACATCATGAAAGATTCACAGCGCGGCTTTTAACAGATTTTCACCGACCTCCCTCCCCTCCCTCTCTGGCCTCACACACCCTCACCATCACGCACAAGATCTGGAGATGAAAAACATAAAACGGGAGAACATAGGAAAAATCTCCTTTGAAACAAGTCTTGTGTGAATGTAAGGAATCATTTAAAGATAGCTGTGTACATTTTTATGCCAGTTCAAGTAATTCGGCGTTTTTGATCATAGCTTTAGATAAGATTTTCAAGGTTTCTCGGGTCAGGCTGTAGATGAGTGTGTAGACAGAACTGCATGTTAATTGTATCAGGATATGCTACTATAACAGATTCAGACTCAGTGAATCCGAGGCCAGTGTAAAGCAAAAAGGGAAAAAAATATTGTTACAGCCCCAGGCCTTCAGTTTGTATTTTTTGTGTATTTTTCTGGCCATTTTGTTCCTGCTGCTCGAGCCCTGGTCCCTGATTGGTGGAGCACCTCTTCACCTGGCCCCGCCTCCAGCCTCCTCCCCCTATTTAAGAAGATCACAGCTCCTGTTCAGGGCTGCTGGCCTTTGTGGCCAGTGCCAATGTGTCTCATTTGTCACTTTGTTTGTACTAGTTTGTGACTTTAGTGTGTTGAGACACTCGGTTTTGGTTTAGTTAGTTTTGTTTTGTGCCTTTTGATTTGGTCACTCGATTCTGTTTGTAGGTTTGTGGTTTTCTATGGGACATTCGTGGTTTTGGTTTATTCTTGTGTCCCTTAGTTAATCACTCGTCGTCCCTTAGTTTAATCACTCGTTTGGGAACCCACGTGACCCGTTTTAGCACAAAACTTGTTTTATGTTAAATCTGTTATGTTGTTTCTTAACTTGGTTTAGTTATGGACATATTTTACCATGTTTTGTTAAGTTAAACCTGTTACACACCTGTTAATTAAACCTTACTTTTTTATTCCATTTTCCACCTTGGTGTTTTTTTGTTACTTCCCTCACCCTAGCCGAGCTGGGTCGTAACAAATATATCAAACAATTCAATAATGTAATTTAAAGCTGCACTGTGTAACTTTTCTGGTAGAGTCCACCCACCATTGGATTGTTTTGCCTGGAAAGTTCCACAGTATGATATTAAACTACTTTATTGTGCATTTATTCCATTACAGATGATTTTACTGATTAAAAATGCCATGAAAAACAGGTGTTCTCATGATCCACTGAGACGCCTCTCCATAGATCTGACCTGTATCTTGGCCTAGTTTTGTTTTTGCTTATCTTTTGAGGAAGGGAATTGGAAAATGTATAAGTTTTGTGTCATTTATCCACTTTTCAAACCATGCATGTTTGTATCTGGTCTGTACTATTATAATGTTATATAAATTGTATGTGCAGGTTTGAAATAACTAGTTTAATGCATTACTGCGGGATATTCTAGGCAAAGCAACAACAGCTTCATGGAGATGAGCAGTCGGCGGACCCTAAAATGAGAAAAGTTACATAGTCTGGCTTTAAAGTGAGAAAAAACACCTAAAACTCCACCCAAAACCACATTTAAAATAGAACTGAAACTTTGCACTTCAAACTCCCTGCAGTAAATCAGAGCAGTCCTGCGTGATGTCATGTAGTATTTGATATCGTTTTCTGCATTTGACCCATCCAGGAAGCAGCAGGGGCCCATCTCCAGATCTCGAGCGAGACTTGGCCAAGACTAAGTCACTGTGTATGGAGCTTGCTTGATCATTTCGCATGATTTATGTAGGAACACGAGGGAGCAGTGTATTGACCCCAGGGGGACCGTGACATGAGTTTGTTAATTAATTGTTAATGTACCGATTCTAACTTACACAGAAATGCTTGTAAAATGTAGTGTAAAAATCAATCAGAAAAGTTAATTATAAAAGAGGAAAAAAAGTGGGAAGCTGACGACAAACAGGACACAAGGAAACAAGATTAAGTGGAGTAAGGGAGTCTAACGTCACCCAGTTCTCTATCTAAAAGCCTTAACTAACTATATTTAGTCCTTTATTTGGTCAAAAATGTAAATGTAATAGAACTGTTTGGCTAGTAGAGCAATTTAAAACTGACTAATCAACTTCTGAAATAATCATAAGTCATGGATATGTTTGTGAGTACTTAATTCTCACCAGTCGTACCAGATTTCAGCAAAGAGAAATGTACTAAATAACCTTGCACTCTAATATTTTAAATTCAAGTACCAGAAATATTGATCTTAAAGAATACTTCTGTTATTGAAAACTGTAATTTTGATTATGTGAAGCAAACATGTAGCACCTGATCTTAAAATAGGTGAAAATGTTCAGCTCCAGTCAAATGAAGCTCATGGTGCAAGCCATTATGCATTGGAATAATTGTACATTTATTCTCTTAAATCTCGACAAAAAACTGTATTTATCTTGTTTTAAGGGGTTTATATTAAAAGACTGCTAAATATCGACACCTTCCTAAAATAATCGCATAAGTCATTTTTTTCAGGTTTTTCAGGAAACACAAAAAACTCCCCTCAAAATTGAAATTATGGCATTTTTTTGCCCATGTAAAACTTAGGCAAAAAGTGACTTAGGTGATTATTTTTAAGCTTATTTCAAGAGAATATTCCTTTTTTTTTTATATCTATGGACTAGTCAGATTACACACAAAAAAAGCTAATGTTAAGATAGATGGCGTTTAAGACATTAGCCGTTCCTAAAAGACGAGTATTTTTAGGTTTTATGCTTTATTTTAGATCACCCTAATACCTATTATAACATATTATTACAAGAATAGGTGATTTTATCTTATTTTGAAGTTTATGGAGGCCTAGATGTATTTTCTTCCTTTAATATTTCTTGATGAGTAAATTTCACTTCCTGTTTCTAGTGCATTTTAATTTAAAACAAGTGTATTTTTCTAGATTTCAGGAGGGGTGATTTAGGAATAAGACTTGATTTATGTACAAAACAGCATAAAGCAACAGCAGGATCATGCAGAGTTTGTTAATATGAACATTTTAAGAACAAAATAATGAGGCTCACTGCAGCAGTTGCAAAGAGACGGGAGAGAAGTTTTCAATAGAAAGTCAATTGGAAACAGAGTCGATGGATCCCAAAGCGCCCCCATAATCACTTTCTATCTGGGATGCGATTTCACCGTGTCCGTTTATATATACAGTCCATGGTTTATTCTATAAGCTATAGGTTCTTATGCCAAGACAACGAAAAGGAAGAGCTGACCAAACCTTTTAAAGTAATCTGTAGCAGCTTGACTCGGAGATAAATTGCTTCTCAAAAGTTTCACACCAAAATGCCAGAACTTTGACAACCCGGTGTAAACTTAGCCTGCCTCCTCACGCTCCTATCTCGACACCAGAGAAAGAATAAACGCTTTTAAACTTTTCGAGGTGTGTGGGCTGAAGCCTGATGTATAGGTGGACACGACGGTGGACTATATCGGTGTGCGTTTGATTTTCACGCCCGCCCTTCCCTCCCTCGTACGTGTGGCGTTTCTCGGTTCCAGTCGATGGCGTTTTCTCTGCCCGAGTGAGCGTGTGATGGGTGACATATGACGGACAGTATCAATTTCCTCACACACACACACACACACCTAAATACCCAGACTATACTTACACCACATATACAGCCATTTAAATATTAATGCGCGTAGACATGTGCAGTTTTACTATGAGCGGATGAAAGGAAATCAGTTATAATGTCGTTTTTCCATTAAAAACTCTCACATCTTTCACATTCGCACATGTTTAAGACACAAATGCTGCATATTTAGGGTGAATTCTTCAAACAGAAAATGTCATGTGGAAATACAGGAAGAAAAATCCATGCACTTTGACTTGAATCATCGTTTTAGCCCTTGATTTGCCGATCTGCACGGAACAAAAAGGTAAAAAATTGCTGAAAATTAGCACTTCGTGACATCACAGTGTGGAATGGAGCAGTCAAAGCGTTGGAAATATAGACGCGCTAATAAAAAAAAACGTGTGAATGAAACGAAACACGACTCCAAGTGCATCATGTTTTTGACGGGCGAAAACAACATTATAACACAGATCAGAAAAAAGCGTGAATTGATGCTTTAAATTGCTAATCGCTATGGAAACAGTGGAAATTTCAATCACTCTGAAACCCCCAAAAACATCAATACAGCAATCTCTAACGCACAGAGTCTGTAGATTAGATTAGATATCAGGTGGTCATAATATTATGCTTGTTCGGGCAAAGCGTCGGGTAAGCAGCTTTACTTGTTAATCATAAGTAACTAATGCAATGGCCGCTTCCTTTTCCGTCCAAAGACAGTCTAATCAATGCGTATTAGCCTGTGCAAATCCTCTGTGTTGTTGGCAGCATCTGTTTCATTCATGATCACTCCGCCGCTCTCCATCCATATTCATGCAGGTGTCCTCTGTGGATTTACTACTAATCAGCTCTTAGCATCTCTTCACCTTTCATGGACCTTCTCTGCCAACTCTCACCCAGTATCTCAAATGCCGACAGACTTTGGCCCCCTGAAATACTGATAAAGTCACTCCCCGGATCAAACTTTAAGCTATAACTCAATGAATAAAATCTGCAAGACCTTGAAAATGTTTTTGGTGGAGAACATTCGGAAGTTAATAAAATGTGTTTTAAATCTGAATTTGAAGTTCCTTGCGATGACAGTGTGAATAACAAAAATTATATTAAAGTTCATTGTTATCTTAGAGTAAATGTCATATTTTATCACTATCCATGTGCAATTATCTCTATTTATATTTAGAAGTTAACTACAGCGCTCTGATAGTTCTGAGACTTCACACTTTGTTCTGATTGGTTAATCCACCTGTCACTCAAACAGACCTGGCCAATAGGAGGAGAGTGTGGCTAAAGACGTCTGCGTTTGTGCAAAAAACTGCATTAAACAGAAATTCAATCACAAAAGGATGATTTCACAAAAATATAAGGACTTCAATTAGATTTTTGTCATCTTATTGTCACAATCTAGGATTTATTTTTGACATTTTCAATTCTCTTTTAAGTTCATCTATTCACGCAGCACATCACCACAAAGTTCTGTTAGTCATTATGAATGCACAATTTGGGAGAATGTCAAATTGTGATTTTTTTTTTCTAGCAAGCATTGTGATTTATGTTTAAATAATAAGAATCTGTTCACATTTAAAACGCATCCAGAAGAAAAGATGAAAAGACTGAAATATGAGCAGACAAACTAATACAAGAATCACATGTATCTCAGTGGGAACATATTTTGTGCAGATCTAAACTAGAGATTAACAGTTTTCAAGCATAATAAGGAGGAAATTGTGGAGAAAATTGTGGAGAGAAGTTGCAAATTTGTTCACGGAGTTGATTCACATTGCAGTTTGATTTAAATTAGCCCTAATTCAGACACCACTTTAAATTGGAAACTTTAACTAAACTAGAACAAAACTAAACCTGGATTATAACAGGACTAAAGAGAGTCTACAATGGGACTAAACTGAAGTCACACCAGGACCAAACCAGGACAAAGTGTGAACGGATTTGTAACTAGGGCCAGACAATGACCAGAAAATTTCCTGAACTGAATCCAAGTAACACAATTCCAAAGTTGGACCAGCCTCTCGTACATTTTCAACAGCTGCAGATCCATCATCTCCCCACACCTTATATGACAGAGTTTGGAGCGTGCAGGTTACATCCGTGGCTTTCTGTGTGGCGAGGGGACATTTTTCAGGCTGACACACGATATCATGGGTGTGTGCTGCTCCCCATAGACAATACCGGTATGAATGAAGCTAAGTGTCTTCCCTGGAGATGGTATTGGCTTTCACCCACTTTTAAACACGTTCTATAGGAAAAGCCAGTCTTTACTATTGACATGGTGAACGTGTAAGTTAAAATCGCTTGCAGGCACAAAGGCACACAGGCAGGCAGCAGGAAAGATGGCTTCAATTGAGATGCTGCTAAGGCCATAGGACAAAAGACAGGACTAAGGAGAAGAATGGGCTTTCTTTACACGTGGAATTTAGAGCATCTCCTATAGTCAAGTTACAAAGAATATATCTTATCTCATGAAGTCTCACTAGCAAACACGGCTTTCACATACGGCTCGCCCATAATGGAAAAATAATAATTGATTTTTACACTTATATTGCTGTATCTCAATATTTGATTCAACTGTATATTTTATTTTCAAAAACAGAATTAAAATGGCAAATTGGAATTGATTTAATAAAGGTAAACTATACAGATTTGACTAGACTCAGCTCCAAAACACATGATTTTAGTGACAGGGGAACTTCTCCGTAAAAAAGACCTTGATTATTGAGAATTAAATATATCAAAATTGTCCTGAAAACCTTCAATTTTATTACTAGACACACATGAAACGAAATATTTACATGAAAGAACAGCACTGACATTCAAATTTCACCAGTATTCAGTAAAATGTAATAATAATGTGGCTTTAGTTTAAGTTTCTCTGCTTTAGTTTAGGTTTCTCTGCTCAAAAAGTGTATTCAAGATGGAGTTAAAGATGTGAAAATGTTTAGAGAATCACAAGTCGTGATAAAAAACATATTCGAATCCCATTTTTAAGAAGTCAGCTATTTGTAAAACTATAAAAACACGGATTATGACTCACGTATTTCCATTAAAATACGTTATACAATGCTTTTATAAATTGCCATTGTTCTAACGTAGCCACAAGCCACACATGTCCTCCGTGAAAACCTGATTGATCACATAGACTCGGGCGTGTATCTGCTTGCCTCTACAGCTGAGAGCCTGCAGAAGATATTCAAAGTATTACTTATCTCAGACAAATATCTCAGAGAGGGCTGCACGACTTTGAAAACGAATTAATTGAGACTAAGTTGAGAAGTATTCCAAGAAACTAACTGAAAATATACAGATAACTAGAATCCTGTGCATTTCAGAAAATGTCCATAGACGCATTAACTACAGGTACAAGTCATTTCTATATAAAGAAAGAAAATGGGGAAGTTTCTTTTAATTTAATCTGGTATTTGAATCATTTTATTACATTTATATATCTTTTGGATTATTATGTCTTGTTTTGTTCCATTTTTGTTCAAATTCGCTTAACTTCCTCCAAGGAGATATCATGGCTTTGTCAAGAAAGCTCCACAGTTTGGCATTAACTTTATCTATCACCATGACAACAAGCACCTGCCACGACCAGGCAGTTACATATCAGATCTGCGGAGAGGCAACCCCGCCCATCGTAAGAATGCATGTTTTTAAGGCATTTTTGAGCAAGAAAACCGATAAATGAGCGCTAAATAAATATGTTAAATGCCATATTCTTTAAACAGTAATTTCTCCATGGCGATAAGACACTATTACAGAAGTTATATATAATAAAAAAAATATATATACGCTGCTTGCACAACTTCATACAGACTTGAACTTGTTTTTTGCTTTAGTATATTTTTAAGTTTCTGTATTATTTTTATTTTTATGCATCTTTTGGATTCTATTATGTCTCGTTTTGTTAAAAATTTGTTACATTTAACTAAAAAGACGTGCTCTTTGCAGACGATACTGTATCTATTATTATCTAAACGTCACAGTGTTAGCAAACCGATTGCACCAACTCAAATAACATTGATTTCTGTTGATCGCTTTATAACATGCAGCCCGAGCACTGAACATGATTCGCATCCTTCCACCACGGTGTTTTATCACATTAAAACCTGCCTCGTGCTGTCAACACACTGAAGCCGCCCTCTCCATCACACTATATTTTTTCCTTACTTGGTGCTAATTATGAAGCGCTGCAGACGGCTAACAGCTGGGCTTTGTCTTGAATCATTAGGGTACTGTTTGTTCCTCCCGGTGCACAGGAAGGCCACAGGGCTGTGCAGCATCTGTGTGTGTGCATGTACGTGTGTGTGTGTGTTTGTGCGTTTATAATAATGAGAATAGCCCCACGTGCACCCCTGTTTATCCACAGCTATTTACACTTCTGACGAGGATGTTAGGGCGGTAATAAAGATGTGCATAAAAAAAAATAAAGCAGTGTTTCTCTATGTACATTTTGACTTGTAGGCTGCAAGATCGAAATCGCAAATTGGATCGCAAAGGATGCAGTTATTGAAGTGCTAAATCAATTTTCCTCCTCTTAATCATAGACAGTATATGCGTAAATGGGCATAGCTAACCTGCTAGCCAGTGTGTTCCGAATAGGAAGTGATCATGGGGGCACTTCTGGCTCCATCGACTCTTTTTACATTGAAAAACTGTCACCTCTTTCTCTGCTAACTGCTACTACGAGTCTTGTCATTTTGGTCTTAAAATGTTCGTATTAACCTGCTCTGCATGATCCTGGTGTTTTTATTTTGCAATTTTTTGTCTGAAAAAAAAATCCTGAAAGTGAGCTTCATTGACTGGAGGCTATGGATGACGTCAAACTCCCTTAGTCCACTGCATTATACA
>KN513219.1:0-19234 GCA_000787155.1 Scartelaos histophorus | reverse complement strand
ATCCATTTGCTGCTTGTTGTTGGACATTCTGTATTTTTGAATTATTAATGAATTATTAATTATTATTTTTATTATTCTAGTTCATTCTCTGACATCTCTGTCTGCTTTAATAACAATTTTGTGAAGCCCGCCGAGATAACTGTTGTGATTTTGGGCTATACAAAAATAAATTGAATTGAATTGAATAATCTAGTCAAAATCAGAAATACAAATTCCTGTTAAATGCAATAATAACGCACTAGTTTGAAAGACCTGAAACTGAACTGCATGTCAAGTGCTCCAACAGTCTAGAAGTTTGTTTGTATAGCAACAACTGCAGTGAAATCCTGAACTTGTGAAGAAATATCACCACATTTGAGCACATTTCTAACTCAGGGGTAAATCCAATAATGCATCATGTATTTGAGAATGTAAACACAAAAGCACAAATTATACATTGCCTTAATATCCTTAGCGGAGGGAATTAATGTCACAGTGAAGGAATGGCTGCACAGGTTCTCTCTTGGCATCAGCTGATTCTTCTCAAATATAAACAGGACTAAGCCAGGCAGCTGTGTTTACATGAGGGGTTGGAGAGAGGCTTGTATTCGCCTATCTCCAGATCCGAATACAGAAAATCCTGCAAAAAAAAATCTCTACCCTGTGTGGAAAAACTCAAATTACCAATCTCGGGTCTGAGCGATGAGACAAGATAGAGGAGACCCGGTATTTCTGCCTGTCACCATCCCTCTGCTCCTATCTGGATGTCAGTTTTAATGAATCTCACAGAGGGCAGCACCTCGGCCCAAATAACTACAGCGAGATCAAGGTCCTGGAGGCTGCAGGAAGACGCACTGTGTTTTTCATCTGTCAATAAATGAGATTTTAATGGAAAGTAAGGCTGAGCGAAAGGACAAGAAGCTAAAGGTGCCGTTTCACATATTTACTTTCGGATTTTCAGTTTTTACCTTATGTATTCTGAGCTTCCTAATTATTCATTGTGATAAGTTTAGTATTTTTCACAAGCTCTCAGAGACGAGCTAACCACAACTAGTATAATAATGTGCTCTTAAAATGTATTTTGATCTCAAGAGCTGTATAAAATATTTCTGTAGAAAATGAATATACAAATAAATAACAGAATGAACCAATAATTAGCCAGAAAAGTCACTCATTAAACCATTTTACAGCTCAAATCTTACTGTAATACAACAAAAATACTCAAATTCTCCACACTTTTACAAAGAAAATGCACACACGATAAATACTGAGCCCCTAAATACATAGTAATTACTGTGACATGTATTTTGATCTCAAGAGCTGTATAAAATATTTCTGTATATCCAAAGAAAGACAAATTTAGCTAAAATACATGGGAAAAAATGGGTTTCATGACTATACTTTTTCTCATATGAATTGGATCATGATGTTTATTTCAGTTTTATTTTGGGGTATCAAGTTTTTATAATCAAATATTAATTTCCTGAACATGAACACGCAAAAAAAGCCACACAGAACAGCATTTAAAGCATTTACATTTTCTATTTAACCATTTTACCATTGCAAAACATAAGGAACTAATTCTTTCTGGGTGATTTTACTGTCAGAGGATTCGCTCTAGACAATTAGAAATGACTGAATCTCAATTAAACTTCTATTAATTAATTACAACACAGCGCTTTTAGAAAGGATCAGCAGAGGTTTGATCAACATCTCCCACAAAGGTAAGGCAGGGACCTTGGGTGACTCAGGAGCTGCTTTTCTGTCAGCCCACCTCTTCGTCTCTGCTTTGATTTGCCCACCCTCCCCGTTACCTGTCTCTGTGTCCAAGCTCGTCAGCGCTACCTCCACACAAAGCCAGATATTAAATAACCGAGGAGCAATATTAGACCGTTTTCTAGGCGTGAAACAACCTTAGGAATGACACCAAACGCTTCAGTACGGCTTCTTTTATCGTGCCATGAAAGATACATGACTTTTCAATGCTTATGCAGTGGATAACTAGAGTATAAGTGTCTATAAAGGGCTCATATTTCTGATCCATGTTATAAGGTTGTTTCCTGATCACAAAACAGACCTTTGATTTATTCACACAAATCAAATTTAACACAAATCTTGCATATTTAGGCTGAGAAAACAGAAAACTGACAGAAAACACTCAGTTCCACCTTGTGTTTTTAGATTCGATACACTTTCTCAATAATATTTTGGATGATTTTACCGCTGGAATTGACAATCTCTACTCAACAAAAGGTAAAATGTAGGTGTTAAAGTGAAAACTACTACTTTGTGACATCACAAGGTGGAACAGAGCATTTTACATTGGAACCACACTTTGCCAAACTACAATAAAGCTGGATTTCTCTACAAACCTCTACAAACACATTCAGAAATGCATATTATTAACAGTTCATTATTAATTCAGTTCAATTCTTCTTCCCTTGGTTAAATATTTGCATCTGCTTAAAATAAGCCCTGTAAACCTCATATTAGCAACAATAGCAATGAGGCCTGTCACAATAAGACATTTTGAAGCACGATGCATTACTACAGAAAAATATCATGATAAAAGAAAAATGAACCTGACACAATCACAATAAAGCAGGATAATCCCAGAAAACCATTTTTTAACATACAATATCTGTAACAGACATGAGCCGCAACAAATAAATAACAGAATGAACCAATAATTAGCCAGAAAAGTCACTCATTAAACCATTTAACAGCGCAAATCTTATTGTATTACAACAAAAATACTCAAATTCTCCACACTTTTACAAAGAAAATGCACACACCAAAAATACTGAGCCTCTAAATACATAGTAATTACTGTGACGGGCCTAATAGCAATTACAAATCACTTTATCAACGTAATATAGCATCCTGTCTGGACCTTTAGAATTGACTGGTTTACCGGTTTGGGTGGGAGACCGGCTGAATGAATGACGCGCGATCTGATTGGCTGGCAGCTAAACCGCCTGGAATCTCAGGTATTGATTATGTGACCGGTGGTAATTGACAGATTGATTAAACACATGACTAGGCTGACGAGCTTTTGAGGCTGAGTGAATGACAAGGGGGATAAGGGGTCGGAGGGAGTAGGATTTGTGTTTTTTGCTTTATATTGTGCAAATTTGTGAAAAAGTTACAGATATGTTGCATGGTAACACGAGAATACACAGGTACTAAACATTCAGACTTGTAGGATGGTTTAAGGTAGTCGTAATTAGGCCTATTCATTCACTATTCATTCAAAACTCAATACAGATTCCAATACCACAATGACAATAAAAATAAATAAATAAATAAATATTTTTTTTGACAATAGGATGTAATTTTTAACATTAAATCATAGTTTTTTTTTTCTTTTATATTACCTTATATTTATATATGTAGGTTCTGTGGGGGTCTATGTGGTCTTATATTTGTTCTGGTAAAGCTCAAAATCATCCTAAAGTGATTCACAAAAGGTTCATTTCTGTATTGTGAATGTGATTTTTGGTATCGATACTTGCTCAAATTAATAGTTTCCACAAATATCGAAAAGCAGATACTAAAACTAGTATAGATACATATGATCCATTAGCTATTTGCTGTTTTATCAATGGGCTTATGGCTTAGATTGTGTAGCCCCACTGCACAATAGTGATTATAATATTGCCGTAGGGCCATGTGGAGATTCCAATAGTCATTTTATTTAACATATACCCTACAGCACCTTCAGGTTATTTTCTTGCAATTAAAAGAAAGAATTTTATTGTATATTAAGCACTATTTTAAGTTATAAACCTGCATCACCAGACCTTGAAACTGTCACATGTTCCACAAACAAGCTCTGCTCACAGATTCAGCCTTATATTCTTACTCTTCGCTTCACTACTACTGCTTCTGCACCACTTGTAAACCTGCAAAACCATATCTGCCACCGGGTCTTGCCTGCAGCGCGCCTAAATTATTACCTTATGCAAATTCCACTATCTAGTCACAGTCTCACACAATAAATATCCGCCCATGCATACCCCACAGTGCACTACTGAGTTCTCTGGGACTGTTCCACACAAGACCATAGGCGAAAAGTCAATCTAGTTTTTCCAGGCTGATATTTAAAAACGGTCACATCCGCAGTACACTAATAAATACATTGGATATACAAATATAATAGCTCTGGGAGACACCACATGGCACACGCACACCCACCTGCCCGCAATGCCAACCCATGCTTTCCTCTTGGAACAATGAACAATGCCCCAGAAAGCGCTATAAGGGCACCACTAGCTGTTTGGGAAGGATATTAACTAGAGTTACAGTTCATTTGAGACTGGGGAATTATAGAATAAAGGAGAAATTGTAGAAATGTCAGAGTAATACAAGAATAAGCGGCTTGGGGTCTATAAACAAGGCATGAGGAGATTATAAAGCTGAACTAATCACGTTTTATGGAGGGATTTACAGTGGAAACAAGTCAATATCTTTAACTGGAGAATTCAAAAGCGTTTGATACTGGTTATAAACAAGTAATATAAACAAGACAGACTCCAAAAGAATAAAAGGAACCAAGATATCTCATCCCATTGTGCATTTCACGTCTGTTGCAAGCAAGATCATCAATCATCACTGAGAGGGTGGTGATAGTGTGGGATGCTCATTCAACTTACCGGAGATCTCATTCTGCGGGACGCCGGCCAAAGTGAAGCCCTTCCCGGTGTAGAACTGCCGCAGGTCCGAGCAGCTCCCGTCCGCCCCTCTCACCGGGCCGACTCCGGAGCACAGACACAGCAGAACAAGCACCCGCATCTTTCCCTTTCCTCCCCAGGTATTCAGGATGAGGCTCACTTCACGCAAAAAAATCCTTCTAATTAAGTCCCAAGATTGTAAAGCGGCTTAAGTTTGCCAAAAGGAACAATTAAAAGTGGGGAAACGAGACAGACGCGCGGCGCAGTTTGGCGGTGCGCGGTGGACGTTCCTGCGGGAGAAGAGGCTGCGACGCGGGGCCAGTGGGTGTCAGGTTTACCCCGCGACTGCTGATCCGGCTCCTACTGTCCGAATCAGTGCGTGTGGCTGCTGAGATGCCACAGACAAAAGGCAGAGCGAAGGAGAGAGGCAGAGAGAGCAGGTGGAAACCCCGGTGCGCGTTTATCCATTCATTAAAAAGAATAAGTCCAAGACGCAAAGGGAAAAAATGCGTAAATTGGAGCTCTTTTCAGCCTGATGAGGAGGCGGTCCAGTAAAGTCCCTGTTTCTAGGCTGTGGGACAATGAAACGCGTGCTTTTGACTGAGTGGAGATGGGAGTGTGATGCTCGCTCCGCACTTTCTCTCTTTGTGCGCTTCCTGGATTCGGACTAAACTGCGCCCACTGTAGGTTGCCAAGTGTAATAGGTCTACACCGCAGACAAAGCGGGAAATGCCATTAAGAAAAATGGAAAAAGGTTTATTTTTCCCCAAGTCACCGCTTCCATCAAATGTTTTCATGCCAGCTGCAGATTTGTAAAGCGAATTTTGTCTTTAACAATAGTATTTTTAAAAATCATATTAACTCTTTGATTTAGGGAAAAAAGGGGACTATATATTCCTTTTATAGGGGTGTCCAAACTTTTTTTTTCACCGAGGGCAACATCTTGAAACATATTTAAAGCCGACACAGTGGATCATGCAGATGGATGTATTACTTTTTTTTTTTTTTCCGAGAGCCACCACCTTTAATAATTAATTTTGGGTCTGTATCACAATGCAATCTGATGTTATTGAGGTTATATAGTGATTACTTCAGATTACGCTGTTAAAATGAATGTGCATGGTCATTTTGGACACCTTAGAAAAAGGTCTGGGAGTTAGAGAGTAATGGGTTAGATTGGACACTTCAACACAAGACAATCAGGGAAATTATTGTATGATATGCCTAATTTTACGAGTAAAAAAGGTGCACTGGTAGTTTGGTCAAAGCTCTGGACTTCCACATTCAGAAACGCTCGCAGGTGACCGGACAGAAATGGCAACTTAACCCAGTGGAGAGGCAAGGCTTGACCATTCAGTCTCACTGGGAGCAGCAGATTAAATATTTGGATAAGAGCACTGTCTTGGGTGGATTCTGCAATCACGGATTCAACCAGACCTTGCATAGCCGCAATAAGAACCTGCAGACTTTATTTGCCCAATTTTACTTTGATTAATTGATTCTTCATCTAAAGTACAGCGCCCTGCAAAAAGCATTTTCCCTGATTTCAAGTTTAGAAGTGGATGAATGTTTGAACACCAGCCCCAAACACTTTTTTTTTTTAAATTTAACTACAAGAGAGTCACAGAAAATGAGTTTGATCTTGAGCAATTAGCTTGAAGAGTGTGAATATTTCTTCAGCTGATTCAAGCAGGAAGTCTTACACTGAGGAGAAGAACCTCAAGGCTACGTCACAAACAAATGAAATAAGTGGCTCCAGGTTGTCGGCATCTGAAAGACTCTTGGTTGCACAGTTTTTCAAGAATCTTGTACTTCTCCAATCAAGAGAACATTGTCAAGGTGTTGCGATAAAACCAGGCTGATGAGAGTCAAACTGTGGGTACTGGACTTCTCGGTTTCTCGGACAAAGAGTCACCTCCAGCACTGAGCCTTTTAGCCATTTACTACAATCTACAATAGTTTCCGAATCTGCAGAAACGCTATAAATTGAAGATGGTGTTGTCCTTCTGACTACAGTACTGAAGAGAACTGAAAAGCATCTCCACAAAGTGCTCAGTGTTTGCCCCGTCCGCAACAGGAAATGCACGGCTGAGTTCTTTATGTTCATCAAGCGCTCGGTCTCATTATCTTGTAGTTCTTGCTTGTCTAATTCAATCAATGCCGTGAAGACTTTGGGTGTGTGGAAGGACAGAAGAAGGCGTAATAGAAAAACAAGATGTCTCTCAGAGTGCTTTTCCCCGACATGTATCAGCCACAATTGAGCTGCTGAACTGGCCCCGTCTCCACACGTCCCTCAGAACCATCTCCCCCAACAGTTTCATCTTCATCTATTGAACTGGAGAAACAAATCATGACAGATTTCTTCTTCTATGTCGTATTTCTTCTCACACTGCATTACCTGGAGCAAAGTGGCCATTCCTTCAAAGGCTCCTGGGTCGGACATTTGTTCACTGGATGGTTTTTGTGTAGCTTTGACTTTCATATTATAATATTATTTTTAATATTAATTTTAGGCCTGTATCATGATCCTATGTGATGTTATTGAGGTCAGAGTGGTCAAAATAATACAATTTGATAAAAAGTGTGCGTTTTTTTATGGATAATGAAAACTAAGACTTTGTAAATGTTTTGGTAAACGCTAAAAAAAAGTATTTGTATTTGTAAATTGTTAAGATGAGTAGGTTTCGGACAATGCTGCTTTGTAAGTGTTCCTCTTATGCAAAGAAAGGTAAAGAAGAAGCACTATATGAGGGAGTTGGCCTATTTAATTGCAGGCTTTAGGCTATTTCTCTCAGCCTATATTACATTTTGTGGATTTGATCAAGGGGACACTTATTATTTTTAGTAATAGTTTTAGTTTTCCCATTAGAATGCCTTGTGGATCAGGATAATTCAATTAAGATATCAATTATTTTTAAAGGTGCTCTTTGTAGCTTTTCTAGTGGGGGTCCAATAAGGTGACCAAATGTCCTTATTTTCCCTGACATGTCCTCCTTAAAAAAATGGAAAAAACCCTTGGGACACTCTAAATTACCCCAATAGAGTTGTCTGGGTCACTTTTCTTTGTTTTGCTCAGAATCTTGGCTCAGATTACACAGCCTACAACTATCAGCACTTCTCCAGCATTTTCGAATTTCTACATAACAAAAAGTGACAATCTAAAACTGGGACGTAGGCTGTGGTGATACATGCACTGCAAAAAGCAATAACTAGGTCAGTAAAAATGACTTAAATTAAGTAAATTCATCTTGACAAGTAAAATTATCTACCAATGGAATAAGTGTTGTTTTTTATTCTAGCAACATTAGATTGTATTTATATTAAGTGCAAAGAGTTGTTTGTATTTTTTTGCTTTTTTAAGTGCAAAAAATCTTGTTCCATTGGTACATAATTTTACTTTGTCAAATAAAAATTATTTAAATCATGATAAAACTTTCTTAAGAATATTAACATGGCTACATTTGTGCACTATACACAGCAAATTTCTGTGATCCAGCCAAGATTTTAAAACTTGTATCCGGTTATTCGTCTTGTTTTCAGATTTATTATCTACTTACTAGGTCTGAATTGGTTGTATAATCTTAAAAATTGTCACGTATTTCTTCCATGACTCAACTAGTCAGAAAATCTTAAATTTAGGCAAAACATGATTAAAAGAATCTCCAGCCCATTTACCCTCGTTTCCCTCTTCCACACTGAACTGGTTTTGGTTGATTTGGTTGATACTCAAGTATGTTCATCTTAAACTTAGCTTCCATAAACTTATTTCCAGCCCATCAACACTTACCAGAATCTGCTTAATTCTAGTCTAGACAGTTTATTTTAAGATAACTTGTCAACTAAAATGTTCTTGCTGCATGAACAGATAATTGCACTACTCTTAAGTCATTTTCTGGTAGATTTAAGTGTTTATATCTTAAATTTTTGCTTTTTTTTTGCAGTGTAAGAGCGAGGAGCAGTGGTCAGGAGAGAGTAAGTGTCCTTTGTAGTGAATGTGAGCGATGAGCTGTCCACTGTCTGCATACACACTGGCCCTGCTGTCCCCTCTCTCTGCAGGCACCACACAGCACCACTGGTCAGGAAAGGTCACTACAAACCTGACTGACATGCACCAAATCTATCGGGAAGCTCTTACGGTGTATGTTTAGCAGTTGTGTTAGTCATTATTAAAGGTGCACTGTGTAACTTTGTGGTTGTGCGTCTGGCTAATGCTTATTTCTGTGGATATATGTTTCACAGTATGACATCAAACAGCTCTATCTTACATTTATTAAATTACCGGTGGTTTCATAGCTCAAAAATATCCTTCCTG
This sequence comes from Scartelaos histophorus, assembly GCA_000787155.1. Lineage (NCBI taxonomy): Eukaryota > Metazoa > Chordata > Actinopteri > Gobiiformes > Gobiidae > Scartelaos > Scartelaos histophorus. The sequence continues at coordinate 10,270 of KN513219.1, read as the reverse complement.
ACTATGAATCTGCCATAATCGCTGTGTCTTTTATATGTAGTGTGTCTTGGCTCCACTGTGTTGTCTTGTGTGTCTGTGTAAATCAATCAATAAGGCATAAAAAATCTCCTTTCTGGTCAAGGCCTTTTCAAGCTTTTCATCATCCATCATTTCAAAATGTCTTTAGCTGTACTATCCACTCTAATCTCCCGTATATTTGTTAATATAATTTCTAAAACTAGATTTGAATGCTGTTATGCTTCATTTTCCCCAATGAGGTAACGTGTCCTCTGCTTTTGACCCTTCAAACCTGCTGCTGGGGGCAAACTGTCTGGAACATGTGGCACCTGGAGAGCTTTGTCAGGATTTAGAAGTACCTTTGGATTTTGCCTGTTGTGCACGTTTTATTGTGATGGGGGAGGGTGGAGGAGCGGTGGTGCCCAGAGGAAACCCACCCAGACGCAGGGAGGCTATGCAAACTCTGCACAGAATATCCATACAGCACTGGGGCACATGGGAGCAAACCAAAAATAGCTGGATTTGGCAGAATTGCAAGGAGAATGCACTTACTTTCCACATTGCAAAGTTGAGTTTTACAAATCTCTTAAGGACAAGGGGAGGAATAATATTTTTTCTTTCTGATACTGCGCCGCTAATGACCCGTAGCCGTACTGTACAGATCCGCCATGTTGGCCTTGACCGTCTGAGCTGGATGTTGCACAGAGTCAGCCTAATGTAGAAGTCGTGTAAAGGACACACCACTAACGGCACAATCTTTCAAAGCGCAAAAACTACAGCGCTCAAACTGCTCCATGTACCCGGCAACGTCAGGGCAAGTGTTAATCCAGCCAATGATTTATGGTGTTGGCAAGCTCAGCGGTGTAAGGATTAATGCGCTAAAAGACTTACACACAGGAGCCAGTCTGGCCCAGGGGAGGAAGACGTTTAAGTCTCCCCTCAAAATGAGAGTGATTAGGATCATCCACAGTCAGGAGAACGGCTTTTTGATCACTTTGCCTTTTAGATATAGCAAGTTTTGAAGCTGAAAGTTTGAAAATATTCATAATTCAAGTGCACTGTTGTGGTGGTGGATCTTCAGCCACAGAGATCTCACTTTTTGCTGTGTCTCCGAATGGCATTAAACTTCTCTCCATGAAGATAGGAAAGTCCCTTCACGGGGTCAAGTTAGAGAAGCTAGATCTGTGGAGAGGCGACCACACTTACAGTATGAATGCACCTTTTTCTAGGCATGTTTCTGCAATACATTTTCTCCTTTTGCCATGGATTTTACCTGGACGATTAAGGGAATTTACACATCCGGCAATAAAACCATATTTATGCAAGTTAGATAAGATTTTGAAACATTCCAGGCAAAGCTCTAACATCTTTGTGACGACCCCCACACCAAAAATATACCTTTAATTTGCAATAAAGGAATTTAGACCTATTATGGCTAAACAGAACAAACTTAAGTAGATCTGTTTTTCTTTTTTCTTACTTTAAAATTTCCACAAAGCAAACAATTAACAATAAAGAATAACCTTATTTCTATATTTAATTGTCCAAAACATGTCATTGTGTGCAGTATAACCTTGCATAACTTTTATTGTAACAAAAAGAAAGAATTTCATGCTAGTAGCTGAATAGCAGAGGTTTCAACATCTAAAACAGTTAGACAAGAAGTGTGCTTAAATATTTTGCACACACTTCCTCGCTTTCCACAAACTAGATTCTACTTCAGAATTCATGGAACTTTTTGCAGGCTCATTAGCATATAACAGGTTTGTCGAAAGTGCCGTAAATCATGAGACATTTTCCAAACTCATACCTGTGAAGCACTAGAGCGTACCGATGTCAGGTAGGAAAATAATGAAAGACAAATACGCTCACCCGGCTGCAAGTAGCAACTCATGTGAAAATCTGATTTGTGTTGATGGATTTTAGTCATCATTTTGTGCTAGAAAATCACACTGACAGACGTTTCCTGTGCTGAAAGTACTGCGTGGATGCTCAAATGGCATGTCAGTTTTGGTTGCACCTGCTGGTTTGATTATGTTTAGAATCCACTGTGGGAAAGTCTCCAAATTATATTACTCATTCTGCAAACAGCATCAATCATAGTCGTAGAAGCAGCGTTTTTTAATAACGTACCGAGTAAATTGTTCTTTTAAAAATATACACTTTCTTATAATAAATAACATTCGCGCACAAGGAGAGAGTTGCTGTGGTAATAGAGAAATAGATTGAATAGATAATGCACAATAAAAGCTTTGTTGTTCAGGACTCACTGATAATGGGACGACTGTGGTTTGCGAAGCCCTTTAAGTAGTGAAAGTATTATTTGAGATTGCTGGTTATAGCGTGAAGTAACAGTTTGATAATAGATAGTACAAAATAAATGGTTTAGAATATCAAATTACTATCAGGAGGTTATCGATAGACCATTTTTCTATGTTTCAGTATATTGATTTAGTAGCTACAATGCAAGTTTTATGATGAAGTGCCTGCTACCTGCTTGTCTCCATGTTGTTCCAGTTTGGACCTGTTAGATTAGTAGTTTCCTGCAGCTTTGGCCTACAGATTTACAACCTTATTGGCAGTGGATACGTCCTGGCCATCTATGCCTGTCCGCCCATGGGAGTGGATCTCTCCTTCACTGTGGTTCTCCTCGAGGTTTCTCGGTTATTTTTCCCACAGTTTTGTTTTTGTTTTTTTGAGTTTTTCCTTGCCAAAGAAGGAGGGTCTAAGGACAGGAGATGTTGGGACAATTATCCATTTGCCTACTTGCTGTTGGACATTCTGTATTTTTAAATTATTAATTATTATTATTATTTTTCTTATTCTGCTTCATTCTCTGTCATCTCTGTTTGCTAATTTAACAATTTTGTGAAGCCCGCCGAGATAACTGTAGTTGTGATTTTGGGCTATACAAAAATAAATTGAATTGAATGTTATTTACCTGGAAAGTTGACAATATGGTTCTTAAATAACAATATTTAACTAGCAAGGACCACGCCACAACGATGGAATACAGTAAGGATATTTATTTATGGTGGATAGATATGAGGTCTGAGGGCTCCATCTCCAATCCAAAATGGTTACCGACAGATAATGGCCGTAAAAATAGGGTTTCTGAATTGAAGGTGTGGTTGAGATAAGCTGTGGTTGGCTGAAGAGGAGGTTAATCACATGAATTCCACTTAAAGGTTCTGTATTACACCAAATGGACTCACGTGAGCTTTAAACCATGTTGTAATGCTGTTACCTAATCAAAAACATACCTGGAGTTGTGTTTTATTTCATTCATATTTGTTTGAGCAATCCTGGTTTGCATCCCCAAAAGTTCAAAATGCTGTATTCCACCTTGTGATGTCATGAAGTGGTAGTTAACAGCTACTTCTTACCTTTTTTTTTGTTCAGTAGAGATTGGCATTGCAGGGCTGAAATCCAAATGATTTTCGTGAAGGTGTGTGGAGCACTTCCTGTATTATCACATGGTGGTGCAGCGTTGAACAGAGCATAAATATTGTCACCTTCCTAAAATTGTCGCCTAAGTCACTTTTTTGCCTGTTTACTTGGGCCAAAAAATGCCATCATTTCAATTTTGGGGGGAGTTTTTTGTGTTTCTTGAAAAACCCCAAAAATGACTTATGTGATTATTTTAGGAAGGTGTCGATATGTAAAGTTTATGTATGAGAGAAACAAAACACAAATGCAGGGTTGTGTTGATGAGGAAACAACATTATAACATTGAAAATACCATAAAAGCCCTTTAAAATATGGGAGAAAAAAGATTAATAAATGCAACAGTTCAATGCCGCACTGTGAACATTCCAGCAAAGCAATAACATTCCTAGGGAAGCAAAGAGATGGCAAACCCTGCAGAAAAGTTACATAATGCACTTTTATTTTGCACTTTTACCCTATAAATTACAAACACCTCTCCCTATGCATATCCCTTTGTTTTTGCATTATAATTCATACTTACACTTTGACACCTGTTACACGAAGAGCCCCTCCAGACACGCTGCTGTACAAATGTTGAGGTTGGGCGCATTCATAATAAACTCATGTTTCTTAGTAATAGCGTATCTGTCAATCTCCATCCAAACGGTCTGTCAATCAAACTCAGCAGCCAATAAATACTGACATCATGACAAGGCCGTGAATGGCTGGAAGGGGTCCAGGCCTCCGTGAACCTGCATGAACTTGAAAAGGAGGTTGAGTTCCAATCTTTGTGTAATCAGTGACTCTTGGGTATAGTATGATTAACAATGGGTGGAAGCAAAACGCCTCCATAAAATATAATTATGTGGATTCAACTATAATAACACACGCAACACTACTTAAATATGAATAAATAACAGAACAACAAAACAGAAATGTCATTTTTAAATCTACGATGATTAATCAGCTCATTCAGTAATTTAATGGGCGATAATTGGTGTATGAAGTTTAAACAGGCTCCTGGAATGACATATGCTCATAACAATGGCAACACTGTATTTTTACCATTGTATTAAATAAACTTAATTTAAAGGTGCATAACATTTCCAGTGGAGAATCTGCCAGCTGATACATCCATGGAAATTTTATTGCTTTGTCAGTATAGATTAAACCTATAAATACATTACAATATTGTGTTTTTGAGCAGTAAAAACACCTGTAATAAATAAATGCTGAATGTATATGTTTAATGTCATACCATGGAACATTTTAGAAAAGCAATAACATCTCCACCAACAAAAAATCTTGTTGCATGTACGATAAAAATACAAATAACGTAATTGTGAGCAAACAAAATGAAACTAATATCGATCTATAGCTAATGTCCTCGTTAGATTCGCTTTTCAGTCAGTTATGTTGTGATACTCGGTTCAGGCAAATGGTAAGACAGCACCCTTCAGTGAGACACTCAATACCTGATGACTCCGGTCTCTGTGGAGGTGACGGGACGTGGCGGACGGGAATAATGCGGTGTGAAGTTGATCATCTTTCAGAGTTAAACAAGCCCAAGCCCAAATTTAGACCTGTGCCATGCTGCGCCCTATTCTGTTCAATCAGCATGTATTGATATGCAGGAATCTGTTACACAGCCAGGAGCAGTCAGAATACAAAGAGCCACACATTCAGATACAGGCACAGAAACATGAAGAGAAATGAAAAGAGGAGTAGCCAACAGTCGATCAGGTGAAAGTGCCAGAGCTGATGAAGTTTAAAGGGGAGAGAACAATGCCTTGAAGGACACATCATAGAAAAATAACTTTAATAAATATTTTTTTTACCTATATTTCGAATCAGCCTAAACAACAGTGGCTCAGCTGGTAGTTTGTTCACTGATCCATAAGTTGGCAGTTCGAATCCTCTCAACATGAACATCACCAGTAGAGCAGTTATATCCACTGACCCACAGGTTGGCGGTGCATTTATAGCTGCATGTTATTGTTGTTTCCTTGGACAAGACACTTAACCCACCTCCCCCCAGTGTCTGCGTACACTGGTGCATGAATGGGTGAGTGGTTCCTTGATGTAAAGAGCTTTGAATGCTACAGGTGGAAAAGAGCAACATAAAATGGTGACCGCTCACTATTTACCATTGTAAAGTACTTCTGTCCAAGCATTGCACTTTTCCACTTTCACCCGCTGTTATCTCAGTAACTTTGTTGAAAACACAACAATGCCCAGACACTATAGTTCACAGTTAGTGACAACAAGTGTAACCTTCAGCCAAAAGGAGTGTGTACAGCTTTTTAAAATGATCGTCAGAGCTGCTTGTCCTTGAATAGAGGCAGGGTTCATATGAGAGCTCCATGAAGCTGTGGAAGAAAGATCTCTGCACTAAATCTAACTAGCTAAATATATGAAATAATTTCCCTAGTGGATCAATAATGTTTCTCTAAGTCAAACAAAGACAAAGGTGTTTCTAAGGGCAGGTACTGGGAGCTGCTGCTGTAAGATTGTTCTACACTTCAGGTATGTGTGTCACTGATGGAAAATAAGTCTACCAATTAAAAGTACAAGCTGATAGACATGCTCTTTAGTTTTCAAATGTCAGTGCTATACACCTGAACTCTACAGTGATGGACCCAGCCAGGAAGTGTGCAGTGAAGTTTAATGCACTGTTATAAGTGTATGGGCACAGACAGAGTACACAGACAGGAGGACTACTGCATGCAGATACAGATAGTGTACGTACCTGTCAATGCTCTCCCTAGAAAGATCCACAATACTGCATTAATTGCACTGCATAACAAGCAGTTAACAGGCTCGCCATAGAGCTGTATGTAAATAGCTGAGTCAGCTGAAAATCCAAAAACTGATACAGACAAGCCAATGTCCCAAGGCACTGCCCTCCTCAAACTTATGACACTCATATCATAAACAGACAGCTGAAACATTATTATTTAATGTGTACATGTCTAAGTGTTCACCTGTGTGCATGTGGGGCAGGCATGTACACCTGCTGGGGCCACGAGGCATGGAGACAGCAGACATACCTGAGAGGAGGAGCTGTGTAAACAGAGCTGCACAGGCCCCAGGATCTGGAGCAGGTCTACAGAAGGTAATGTGAGATATTAGGAGTGTCTGAGAGGCTGACAGCACAAACCAGTGAGATACAAGCAGCAGGCTCACTCTCAGCTCCAGACCTTCCCATAATTACAGCTCTGATTATGTTAGTGCTGCCAAGGATAGACTATTTATTTTACTTTATTTTAAAGTGGCTCCATTATGTCTTATGCTATCATGAAGCACAACTTAGAATTAATTAAGTGTGGTAATGTTTGAAAATATGAACAGAAATAATAACAATACAACATAATAAACCGGGTGTCTACTATGTGTTTAGATTAAGGATCGGAAACCTTCTTTTCTGTGGGAGGTGTCGTTCTGCCCAAAATGTTCCAAAATATTAAACTTGCCAATTTCCATAGAGACGAGCAGGTGACTCCACTAAGTTGTTTTTGGCAAAACAAATGTTTGGAATTGAATAAAAGAAAGATGCATGATACCATACTGTGGAACACTGCAGCCAAAGCAATCATTTTTGTGAAAAACACAACTGACGGATAAAATGTTTGTGAAAAGCTTCCGATTGTTGTCCAAGTCTGTCTGTATTAAATAACATTCCAATTGAATTAAATCAAATAGAAAATCATGATCAAACAATATAGAATAGAAAAAATAAAATAAAAAGAATATGAAAATAAGTGGTTTTATGCCATATTGTGCAGCTCTTACAGTTGTGATTAAAAAATACTAGTCCAGTGACCTTTTCGATCACCAGTGAGTTTCACGAGTCACGTAATGAGCGTCTTAATGATCGATTTAGAATCAGGTTAAATAGGTCTGAACTCTGACCTCTGAACTCTTAACCTTGTGTTGTCCTTTACTCTGTTTATTTCATCATGGGACATCATTTATGTAATACTGACTAAAAAAAAGTGCACCCCGCAATGTATTAAAAATCCTCGAACTGCAAATGATTAAATGAAATTGTTCTGTGTCATATTTCTTGTTTTTTTATGTGATTGTGCAACCCCAGTGTGAGAAACCGCCGCTCTCTCTCGCCCCCCTCCACCTCCTCGGTTCTCGTCTTCATCTCCATGACGATTCGCATTCAACGATGTCTTTATTTGTGATCATCCCTTGGCAGTGTCGCTCGCCAGCCGGGGTGAGCCATGCCAACATCTCCTCTTGTGCCAATCCAATCAGTAATCGCACAGAGGGCCCCGTGCCAAAGGGATCCAGCCGCTTCACACTCACACACTCACAACTGCTTTATTCAAACCAACGTTAACCTGCTGGAGCAACCTGTTCTCGCTAATTTATTTTCATAGCGCTGATGCCATATTGACAGACACGCCTGGGTCAATTGCAGTCAATAGCCGTGGGAAGATGACATTACAAGACAATGGTTTCTGTAAAAAATGATTTCAAGCAGGCTTATATTTTATAGTGAAATAGTAAAATATGTCAAATAAAAGAGTTCATAGTTTGGCTGCCGATATTGAAAGTATCATTTACATTTGCGAAAGCCTCTGGACTTGTGTGCACCTGTGTAACATTTCAGTAACCTCGTCACAGCAGGGTCACATGCAGATCACAGACGTGGGAGTGCCTGTTTAGTCTGTTATTTTACTGTGAAATACAATACATGTTTCTAATTAACTTTTCTGTTTAAATCTGTGTTCATCCACTTATACTTAAAGTGCCTACAGCTGTGAGTGGGTTAGTTATATCTCCTATAAGGTGTGGCCTGCATGGAATTTCCAGTTTTGCTTCTGGGACTTGCTACTACTAATAAAAGGTGCAGACGGTATTAGATTAAATAAACATTTTGATCCTACTTAAGTTGTTTTGGTGATTTTTGATTTATTCTGTGGACACTTTGAGCCCATTATTTCATAAGCCCGCACTGGAGTTAATACTTTAAGTACACCGCATTATGTTTAGTGTTATGAGTATTTATGTTGCACAATATATGACGTGTGGGTGACATGAGCATCTGAAAAAAACAAACGTATTCACAAAGAGGCCCAAACTGGCTCCATCATGCCCCTGAAACATAAGCATTTCATGATAATTACTACATCAATATATTGTTTATTTAATGCAAGATTTAGCTTACCTTTTCATAGTTTTATGTAAGATTAGGCCTATATAATCATTTGAGTTGGATATGTATGGAAGATAATTTGTTTCATCAGATTTTGAATTTTAAACGCTGTTGAATTTCTCACTTTGAATTTTTGTAACTTTGAAAAAATATGTTTGAATTATTTTTATACTGAATTTTAAAAGTGTTTCAAATTGAAAATTTAATTTTCACCTTCAGCATAGATATTTTCGAGTCCTCAAATTCAACAGTCAAAATCCAGAGTGTAAAATTCGCAGTAAAAAAAATTGCAGGAATGATCCAAGATGCCAAGGCAGAAGCAATCGATCCAAAGTGAACTGATCTAATTTAGTAACAAACAGGAAATGGTGCAGTGAAGCGATCTGATTGGTCAGAATTAGCCTCATCCAAACCTCAAACCCCGCCCCCAGATGAGAACAGCCAATAGGAAACAGCCTCTGTCCTCCTCACTCACTCTGGATCGATTGCTTCTGCCTTGACATCTTGGATCTTTGCTGCAAAATTTTCCACTGCGAATTTTCCACTTTGAATTTTAACTGTTGAATTTGAGGGCTTGGAAATACACACTGAATATTTAAAAGATTACATTTTTATTTCGAATGTGAAACATATTGAAAAAGTACACTTAAAATTTCAGCAACTAAAATTCAGAATAAAAATAATTCAAACATGTTTTTTTTTTTTTTTTTCAGATTTAAAAAATTCAAAGAAATAATTCAAAAATGTTTTTTTTTTTTTTTTTTTTCAGATTTAAAAAATTCAAAGTGAGAAATTCAGTGGTGTTTAAAATTCAAAATCTGATGGAACAAATTATCTTCCATATATATGGTCCAATAAATAACATAAATTGCACATTATATATACACGACCAAACTAAAATATGTATTTCCAGCCAAAATATGTTCACTAAGAAAGGGTTTAGTTCAATTACTGTGCTTTAAGGATATTGTGAAAGCCGTATAAATCTATTTTTAATGTTCTTCTATTTTCTGAATCAATATATCACACTTCTAACTTCGTGACAGGCCCATTGTACCCCACGAAAAAACTGCTCTTAAGCACTGAAATAAAGGCATACTAAAATTAAGTGTTCAAAAGAATCAAGTGACATTTGACAGAGAGACTTTGTTATTTTATTTGAAGTGGCAGCAGTACTTTGCATTATACAAGTTACAAGTGTTTTATTGCACCTTGGGTATTCAGCCACAAATGATCTATAAATTACTTATAAATAAAATATACAATTTCCCATTTTCTGATTATAAAACTTCTAACACAAAAAGAAAAAGCACATCTGGCGTACCTCTTCATCTGACCGTCGTGCCACTGAAGCACTCGTCTTCATAGAAATATTCACTGGTGTTTTTCTATATCTAAATCTATAGCAGATCTATTCTTCTATAGCAAAGTTTATAAGAAAGGCTTGTTAATTCTTAAAGGTGCATTGTGTAACTTTTCTAGTGGAGGGTCTGTCATATGCGTTTCTTTTGGAGATGCCATTTTGCTTTGTCTGTAGTGCTCCACAGTAATGATATTAAACCTGTCTATCTTCATGGAAACCAAACCAGACAAGTTACACGTCAGATCTGTGGAGAGGTGACACTACTCATAGTCAGAATGGAGGTTTTTTCTAAGTACCGTATTTTTCGGGCT
>KN513214.1:19389-37303 GCA_000787155.1 Scartelaos histophorus | reverse complement strand
ATATATAAATAAATAAATGGTCTGCTGATAGTGATTCTCATGATCAGATGCTGGTTAATATATATGCAACTTGGCAAAAGCCTGAAACACTGCAGGGGAAACAGTGTTGCACTATTTCCTTTGAATATCCTAATGTTTCTCCAGCGCTGGAGACTTGAGGACACCTGATCTCCGTGTAATGGGACCTTTTGTGGGCGCAGGTGTGAGCTAAGGGACTGTAATGGTGGTGAAAGTGAATGAGCAGAGAAGACACCATGTGAAAAGGGCACCTTATAAAAGCAATTAGAGAAATGACTTTGAGGTCCGCTTCTTGCTCTGTAGATTAGAACAGGCCTCGGAGCAAGTCGGATCCCCACGACCTTGTCCGCAACACGCCACACTAAATTGGTCATCAGCTTTTAAGACTCTCTTTTATCAGCCACATATATATTTTTAGCCAAAAGAGAAAAAGAAAAGGGGGAGGACGGGGTGGGAACTGTGAAACATGTTAGTCATATATCATGCTGTCACAATTATGACGTTTGTTCATAAATACCAAGCGATCTGCGCTGTCTCCACCTGGATAAGGCACATGAGACCACACACACATCTGTTGGGTTCAGGAGCATTTAGGGGACATTCCAGAGGCTTGCATGTTTAAAGTGCACATGAGATATTACTCATGTCACTAAAATGTTGAGGTGAGTATCAAATATGACATACATATCCCATAGCTGCACCTAGCAACCATATTGTAAACAAGTTTAAAAACGTGTCTATATTGCGAAGTTATGATTTGACAAAGTTAGATAGAATTATTTTATTGCTCACAGCTACTTCCTGTATTTTTCTCAGCTTTTTCCCACAACCTGCTACTTGACTTGATGTAAAGCTATGAGAAATATTTACCACAGGTACAATACCACCAAACCAGGTCAGCAATAATTAGAAACATGAAATCCTTAAACTTGCCTCCTAACCCCAACCTGACTCAGCTTCTGAATACAGCCAATATTGTCCAGCCCCCACATACATGAAAAATCTCCTTGCACATAATACAGCTGAACACAGACAAATGTGTTAGTTGTTTTCCATTTTTTTCCCTGGGGGAATACACCTTTGACTAGGTAAATATTTGGGCAGTGAACAGGCAAACTTGTCAAGCCCTCATGTAGAGCCTTCTTGCCCTGGATGACGTGAAAAGGCATTGTGGCTGATTGGTTTGCATGATGGCCTCAGAGCACAAGGATGCTACTTACTTTGCGTATTTTGGTTTCCACTATCTACAAACATTGTTTATTTTCATGGATAAGACCAATACTAACTTTTAGAACATGAGAAAAATGACCCAAGGCACAGGATGTTTTTTGAGAGACAAATATTTAGTATTTATTTTTTTGCCATCTAGATTTCCAAAGGATCTGGATGTTGTTATGATCCACTGATGCTTTACCCCTGAGACACACTTGTTTTTCCAAACTACGCATCTTTAGAATCTACAGTAGTCTATGTCAAAAGCTTGACAATATTTTATTGTGGATATGTTGCTAATTTTGATCATTTCCCTCAAATAAAATTATACGAATGTATTAAATCCAATTATGTCTACACAAAGCACTGTCTATACTGGAACTTTAAGGTTTATAGTTGCAAGAAGAAACACAGCTCCCCAAAAGTCAGTGTTTAATCAGCTGTGAGTCCCCACATGACTAGGCAAACATGAACACAAACACGCACCTATTAATATATTCTTGATACAAATAAAAAAATTCACACATCAGGCTTTGAGGAGTGACCTTCCAAAAACACATGCACGCCACGCTACTATACTCCTACTAACCATCGCACACACACCCCTCCCATCGGCACTACAACACACACAAACAAACAAAAAGACGTACACACAGGCAGCCACTTACCACCGCCACACACACACACACACACACCACTGCCACACACACACAAGCCGCAATTAATAGGGAGGCAGGTCTCTGGTGAGGAAGAGAAACTGCCGTTTCAGCACATAGCGGCAGAATATGCAATTTCCTCCAGTTAAGTCTGTATTAAATTGATTTCTTCTTTCTCTGACACGAACTGGGTTTTTCCCCCTCCTAATGAAAGCAGGATAATCTACAGGTTTTTATTTTTTCCTCTCTTTTTCATGAAATCAAGTTACAAATCAAGCCGGGGGTCCGACGTGTGAGAAAGGTGAAGGAAGGACGTGCGTTGGTTTTTCACAGAGTGAGTGGTATTCCAAGCATAGAAATATAGATAGAAAGAGATAGAAATATCGCTCATTCACTTTAAAACTAACTATATCAAATGTGATTTTTTAAATATATATTTGTAAAGAAAAACACAGCAACCATCCACCATTATCATAAAATAAGAAAAAACATCATATCTCCTTCATTAAATTTGTGATCAGCCTTTTTTAAATCACTCTTAAAATAACCTCAAGTAATTACAGACCAACTTTGTGTAAATAAAACTGTGATTTTTTAAACATTATGAGGCTTTCTGGGCCAACAAATAGACCTATTGCATCAGTTTATATGTCAAACCAGAATAACGGCTGAACTGATATTTGGAAGCCTGTGTCCAATCTAACAAATTTTTCAGTATACTCTACACATATACATCAAATAAAAAAGATCCTCCAAATTTGTCTTCATATATAAAATATAGGAATATAGGAATTCTGATAACTCAACTCAACTCAAATCTGTAATCACCATTTGCATATTAATATTATAGCAACTATCAAACTATACAAACAGACTGACTAAAACTATATTGAAAACAAAAAAGTCAAAGTAATAGTCAAAGTAATAGGACGACACTCAAACATACATCAAATCAGAAGCAAAATTGACGCACAGACAGGCAGAGGGAGGAGCAGTAGTAGCAGGAGAAGGAGATGGGAAATGAAGAGGACATGGCGGTCATCATAATTGCAGAGTTGGCTTTTCGGATGCAGACAGGCCAGTGCCATGGGGCCTGGGGCATGGATCCGATTGCACACAAACACACATACAAGTCTCTATGTACACTGGCCCATATACTGCCCCACAGAGACACAGCAATTCTAAGTGATCAGTTCATTTGGAAGGCGAGTCAGGTCAATACCAAAGATAAAGGATATAGATAGCAATTTCCTACAGTTATTTGCTAGACTTAAACAATTACAATGATTAGGTTGGGTGACGATAGAAACATAATGATTGAATAAACGATTAATGCATGTGTGGGACGAGGCAATTACTTGAAACAAAGTGTATTCATTATTTGGGGACAGTATTTTTTATCATGATATGACTGTTACTATTGAATTAATTCATTTGAACAAAAAGGGCCAATTAGATTTTGTTTTAGATTTGCATAAGAGAAAAAAAAAAAAAAACAAAGAAAAAAATCTTATAATTTCCAAGCAAATGGCACATCCTCCACCAGAAAAGTTATGTAAAGTACCATTCAGTTAATGTGACTAAACAAAACGATGCAAATTACTTTATGATTAGAATTATTTGTGCAAAATCGTTTGGATTAAAAACATATTTATTCTTCTGAAATGGTCACAACAATTAAGTTTGTTGAGAAATTGTACTTTCTCTTGAATAAATGTTTTGAATATATTTCCCACTCTTAGTAAGTCTACAAGTGACAAGCTTTATGTCGACAGCATTAAATGATTTGAACATTTGTGTTTCTTGTCTCTTTTTGTGTCAAAATTCTGCATTATTGAATGTTTTGTCCTTTCATTTCAACTTAATTTATAAATCAGATGTTATGTCTTATAGTTACTCATTAACTTACTCTTACTTGAATAGTACTTTTCTCAAATAATCAATTAACAAAATACACTTGATATCCTATTTCAAATTTGTGCACAGACATACCAAACATTCTATGACATTATCGGGGGGGGTTATACTCCTACCACTATCAGTCCAATCCTATCAAAAGTACATCTGACTTCTGCCTGTGAGCACTCCCATCTCATCACTGATCACACTTACATTCAAATCTCTATTTCAATAATGTGTCTATGTTCTTGGAGAGACATCCAGAGATTCTCATCGGCTTCTCCTCTTCCTCCGTCCCCTCTTAACCCCCTTCTCCCCCCTCTCCATCTCTGCCGGATTCGCAGACAGTGCACATTTCTCTACATGTCTTCAGTGTAACCAATACCCCTAACAACCGGGATTTTAATGCAATCCATATTGCTCCCTAATATTTCAGATCTTAGAATAAGCGCTGGCAATTACATATTTACACCTAGCTTATTTTGCAATTCTGCATGGATGGGGGGTTTGACTTTTTATTCTTGCTAGCTTGGGCTAGGGTGCTGATTATGTTGAGGCAAGATAACAATAAAGCCCTCCTATACAACTTTGTATTTGTACGCGTCAGCACCAGGGAGCCGGGTTCCATCAGAGTCCAAAAATAATGTGTTCTTTTCAAGTGTGCCTGTAATGTGATTGCTTTATCTAAACCAGCTAGTTTAATTTTTGCAGAAAACTCTTCCAAGTGCATCGTTTTGCCATCCGCGGGGCTTGTAAGACAACATTTTTACACATATGTACACTGCGGTGAGATTATAAATTACGCTCTTTGATTTTGGTTACCCCCTTTTGGTATCAGCCTTATAAAAACATAAGCATAACATAATTGAAGAAGAAAAGAATCCAGCAATTAGGAGACAGAGGGGCGTTTGAAGTGTAAGTGTGTAATAGGGCTTTTGATGACTGGTTTACACTCCGCGGGCTCCACTGCTGTGCGCTCTGATTAAAAGCTCTTTAGTTTGGCAATATTTCAAAGTGCTTACCATTTGCTTATGTCACAATAGTTTAGCGTGGAAATACAAGAGACACTGGGTTTTTGAGATGGCATTCTACTGATGAGGCTGCTGAGAAAGAACGGGATGGGCATAAAACTACAGATTAAAAGGCAGTTGTATTAGAATGAGGGTGCAGTGGATTGTTACTTATTTGTATGCAACCTTTCCTGAAAAGCTTTCTTGAGCTGTATTAGGACAAGCATAAAACCATATAAACGCTGATGGACGACTGTGGAACCTACCTGGACCACTGAAGGATTACACAGATAAAACACCACATGGTAACGACAGAAAAGTACTCCAATTTATTGTTGAAAATCACACTCTATTGAGTAGCAAGTCTACTCCTTAGTATAAAAATAGAGTTTTAACTTTGAACAATGTGACAACACCAGGACAAAGTAACATCAAAATAGAAGCATTAAATGTGTGTAATTGAAGTTAGGGTTTAATTCTCAAATGTTCAAGAAATGTTGCATATTTAACCCTCTCCAAAGCTGACAACATTGTTGCCCCGTGTAATGTCACTTGAGTGGTCACCCATGTTTTTAAAATTCAATAAATTGATGGACACTTTTTTCATCTCTATTGTGTAGCTATTGCCCATCAGGTAATTACCCAAAATATTTGCTTCCTTGCACGTGTATTTAAATCCGCTCATTTTTTATTTCTCCACTTCCTCTGAATCATTCCAAACACTCTAAGACTACCATCACCTGGTCATGCACCATTGTTCTGTTGTTTACCTCTTGGACAATCTACTTTATGGAAACTAAAGGACATGAGATGATAATAAGCATATGTATATTGATAAATCTATCGCACTTGATTCATAAAACATAGCAGGCAGGCGCAGGTGAGGGCTGGCAGTGGACACGGTCATGTGATTTTTGCATTACCCCCGCAAGGTTATGCAGATAGAAATAATAGGATTCTCATCATGCATCTTTAGCCCCTTGTCGCTTGATAATAGCCTTAAAGATTGTCGTGAACGGCGTAATAAATGCGCGGCGTGACCTCGGCAAGGGTCCCGGGGTCGGCCAGCCATGGATCGTCAACGGAGCGCGGCCTGACAGAGAATAAATGATGCCTTGTAAACAAATTGAGTTATTGGTTTAATTCATGCAGACTGATTGAATTTGCCTAGACAAGAGTCCTTCACCGCAGGGAATGGACGATGCAAGGTATGTGACAGGGGGATCTTATTTCACCCTAGGTCTTTTGGCTTAGACGAACAGAGCTGTAACTACATTAACAGGGCAGTTCGCGAGACTCGCTCTCTCAAGATTAGTGAGGCTTCCTTATTGTCCCCACACAATGTAATAAGACTGTGTACAATCCAATTGGGCCCTGAACTCCAAATCCGCTGTCCTGTCCACCACCAAACTGACGACAGACACACAGCGGGTAGTAGATCTCACCGATACACTGTGTCCACTGCTGTTATGCTACACCTGACATCAGAGTAGAGCAGTAGCCCGGGCTGTAACAGAGAGGACAGAATGATTAAGCATGGCCTTTGCCCCAACACTCTGTCCTCTCCCCCCACTCATCAGAGCATACCTTATTGCCCTCTGGTTCCTAAATGGGGAATAAAAAGTTTGCCCTCTCTCTCCAGCAGTGTATTAGCAGGAAACAACAGGCCCGCTTCTCATTAAGTTATAGATATAAATGCTCCAAAGCATGAAATTACCCTCGAGCCTCCCTCTCCAAATAACCTGGTTTGCAAACAAATGATCCGAGCACAAGCAGTAAAAGGCAGATTATTAAAATAATAGGAGGGATTTAAATTTGCATCCACCGAACAATTCAGTGAAGGAGTGCATTACTCCTCCCCCTCCTCCTGTTCCACCTTTCCACAGTGGCCCCCCTTCACTGTGTCCATCTGTTCCTGTCCAAGACCCTATCTGGTCTGCAGGTCTATGCTATGTACTGTACACACTGTATACTGGAGTGGTAATGCGCTCCACACTGATGCTATCAAAGTTGTAGGTACACTCTCCTCAGCCTAAGAGCCCGTTCACCACTTGTCTCCTAACTTGGATAATAAATATGTAACTTTACACAGTGACAATAACAGGCCCTCCTCTCTGCTGCGGTAAATGGGAGCGATGAGAGAGTGAGGTGAGCAGAGAGGATGAGGCAGAGGGTGCTCAGGTCGGCATTACCTCTGAGTTATGGCCACCATTTGCATCTCAATCAGCCTCTTTGGAGAGCCCACCACCTTGGTAACACCCCCATCACACTGCAGCCACCCTAGGTAATCAGGGAGATTTAGTGTGAACTGCAGCTGAGCACGGGCACCCCCTGGCTGGGCCCCCGGCCTCACTAAGGGCCCTCTGGGCCACATCCAAACACAGGAGAATGGCCACACTTAACAAGAGCACGGCAGCCCAAAGTAGAGGAGCTGCAGGAACAGGCCATAAAAACGAGGGGAAACAAAGCACTGAGTGATTGTAATAGATGCTCAAACATCCATGTCTGCATAGCTTTCATACACCTGCTCATTATGGACCCCAAACAAAACAAACTTCAACTTGTGACCCAGGGTGAGGTATTTTTATCTGCACACGCTGACGATGGCACTGACACAAACAGGCTGTGTCTAACATGTAATGGGAGTGTGAGGCCACAGAAAGGCCTGTGTGATTTGCAGATAGTGAATGCTTCACTGGAGAGTTCCCCTCTAGTTAGTGTTGTCTCTGGGCTGAACCCTGCTAAGGCATTATTACCTCCAGTCGGCCTATTGATATTGTGACTGCAGCAGGTGCTGGGCTCTTGTTACTGGACTATCTGCCTGTGTGCATATGTGCACTGGGGCTCTCTGGAGTGCACCGCAGAGGACCAGAGGCTGAGGAGGCTAATAGACAAACACTGCACACACCAGAGGCCTAATCAAGTGCACAGGACACATGCCCACAGCTCCAACTGTCTCTGCAGCTCAGCACACTCCCTCCTGTGTGCACGCTCTAATCTCCACTCACTCTGCACTGGGCCACAGCACAAAGACTCGCGGCTACACAGGCAGACGACCACAATGAGGAACAGTAAACCTGAAGGCTCAGGTGAAAGCTCAGAAAAACCCTACACAAGGAGAGGAGCCAGGATGGATGGACTTCTAATGAGCTGCTCAGTTTTAGTTATCAGAATCAAATATTAGGGAAAAAAGTGGGGAGTGGGCAACATTAATCAAAGTGTTCACCTAGTGGGCACCATATGGCAGATCAGCACGCCAACGGAGCAAACTTGCTGATCTACAGTAACGGGCTGCAATTAATTCCACTGGCTGCATTCATCCCTCGCTCACACATGCACGCCACAGACCAGGGTTTGTTAGGATGCTTCTTCTCTTCCACTCTTCCTCCCTTCTCCTCTCAAAGCAGATCTAGGCTCGGTGATGAATGGGCTGGACACCGGGGCCTCAGGTAGCTCCCGTGGTGATGGTGGGGGGGCGATAGCGAGCAGGACAAGAAAAAGTGGAGGAATTAGAAGGCAGAGAGAGGAGGACACAGCAGTGGGCCGGGAATTTGTTTACGAGATGAGTGAATGAGTCAGGGAACAATACATTTTCATAACATATGGGCTTCTTTATGACACAAATCAAGATCCTATGACTGTGGAAGCGTAATTGAGAGATAAAAATGAGTATGTAGCTATATTCTTGTGAAGAAAAAGTAACTGTCTGAACAATACACGGAGAATGATGCAGGAAAACATGTACTATTTCTGTTATAAGAGTGAAGAAAATTGAGTTAGAACTGTCTAACATTTACCTTTGCCTCAGAATCTGAACTATAGACAGATGTTAGATAAAAAAAAAAAATTCTAAATTGGAAATCAAACCACTTCCCACACAATTATTGGGTGAACGTCTTTTCCACTTTGTTGTTCATTATTCCGAATGTTGATGTGTTATTGTGATGTCTTTCCTTCAAGGCACTCAAATGCGCTTTACATCAAGGAACCACTAACCAATTTATGTACACATTTAAACACCAGTGTACACAGATACTGAGGGTGAGGGGAGTTACTGTGTCCTTGCCCAAGAACACAACAACAGCATTCATCTGTGGAATGAAGATTCAAACAGCCAACCTTCAGATCAGCGGACGAACACTCTAAGTTAGCTAAGCTACTGCCACTGAAATTTAACTGTTTAAAGACCCTATATCTAAAAAGAAGGCATTTGCTTTGAGGGAAGGGAACCAAGTTCAGCACTCATGATTCAATGTCAGGTGCAGGCTGCCATCTTAAGACCAGACAATATTTGTAAAGACATGCAATTGGTTTAAAATACTTCAATGGACATTTGTGACAGAATGCAGATTGTAATGTCATATTTGCATATTTGAATAGCACCAAAGATCAGTTATTTGAATTACTTTATAAATAAATGCAAACATAAATGCCCTTATACAAATGCAGTTTGCATAATGGACCTTTGAATCAAATCTAACCATTGTGGTATTTCCCATAGACTTTATATCCCCTCATTAAAATGCAAAATCAAAAACAACAAACATGATGCCCAGTGATGTCATTCCAATGATATGCAGATGGAAAGTTTTAATGAAAAAAACCCGCTTGGAGATTGATCATTTATTTCCAAAGCCAACAGACCGGAGCACACCCTAATGGCCCTTGGACCTCTTTTGGGCGTCTACAGTATGTAAAATTAGCGTCTCCCCCGGCTCTTAACGTAAGCTCATCTCCATTAGCTGCTAGCTAGTAAAACCAAATTTTGCAAATGAGTTGTGGACATGCATGCATTCCCTGGGCAGCCCTCACTACATCTCCCTGTCCATACAAATAGCCGGCGCTTTCGTATCTACTTAGGCCAGATCATCCCATAGGCCTAGTCACCATACCACCCATACCAATATCATAATTGACTGTGTGGGGGGCTTGATTAGGGCCGGAGAGCTGTGCCGCTCCCCCCTCCGTCCGCTCGTCTAATCAGGGCGTTTTCCTTGAGTGTGTTGGGATGCTGGTTTATTGCGTCTCTCCATTTCCGTGTCTAGCCTGGTCTGCAGTTCCTGGTATTAAGGCCTGTATTGTAATCATGAGGCTTTTTAATGAACTATATCCATCCTTGTCATGCGTCAACACCTCAGACGATAGCAAAACAGACGCGAAGAAAGACACAGAATTAATCACACAAGAATGCTCTGGTTATATATAGAGAGGGCTATTAAGCTTATTGGACTGAGTGGGTAGTGTGGGAAATGTATAAAGAGTGCCAGGGAAATTTAGGAGTCGCTAAAGCAGGATTTTAAGCTTCACTGTGGTTATGAGCAAGTTCATATGAGTTTATATTTACACAAATTAAACAATGGGACACATTTGTATGAAAAAAGACAGCACATAAAAGAAGAGTTGACAGACAGGGAGCAACTTTTTGAAGGATCTACAAGAGGGTTGCATGTGCAACAATAATTTTCCAAAATTGAGGATTCTTTCAGGTATTCTTTCAAAATATACTTCACCTTCATTGTCTTTTATTGTTTGGGGAAAATTGTCCTTTGGATTTAACCCATTCTTTAATGTCACTGGGGCAACCTGTCAGGAGCAGTGAGTGACTAGAGGGCAGCGTCCAGGGACAAGTTTATTGATCTGAGTGAGTAGGGTTGGGATAGGCACAAGATTGTGTCCATTTGAACTAGAAGTTGTGATGTAAATCATCAGCATTGACATTTTATTTTGTCTGAGCCATGGGGAAAAAAATCTCACCATATAGTGCACATATGTGTAAATAATCTAGTGGAAATATCATCTTGCAAAATCTTGCATCATGTCCAGTCCTTAAGATCTTAACTCCAAGGACCACCTTGCTAGAGGATTTTACTATAGTGTATGTCTTCTGTTGAGAGGAGAAAAGTAAAAGAAACTTGCAGAGATCTGCTAACCACACTGTCACTATGTGTTGAACATCTAACTCAATGGAAAAGGTTTCCAATTGTTTCTTACTAACATAACTACTGAATATAGCTTCTTAAAAGGCCTTTTCACTTCACCCTCTCTGCCCTATCCTGCTCTCAGATCCCTCTTGTCTGTCTGGGCCTGGCTGACATGACCCAGCAGCTCTCCCAGTCTCGGCGGCGCTTCTCCATGTTGCTCTGTGCGCGTCACGGGGGGAGCTCTATGGCCCGCATCCATCAGCGTCTCCTGCCAGGATTTATGGGAGATGGAGTCCAAACCTGATCGCTCTAAATCAGTCTTGCAGGAGCCGACCCCTGGGCCGCTGTGGGATATAATGGATGAGCATCAATGCACTTTTGGCCCACCCCTCACCTCTCTCCCCTCACCCCTCCTCGTCTCTCTCACATCCACTGTGTTCTTTCCTGTTCTTTAGCTTTGGGAGATCCAGTTTCCAAAAAACGATGAGGCAGAGAGGCTGGCGGAAACATGCGCGCTGGTGGTAAGCACACGTATTTGCACTCATCAGTCATCCCGCTGTAGAGAGAGGCTTTATTGGGTCTAATTAGTCCTGACAGTCCGGTAATAGGAGGCAGTGCCCTTCAGAGAGAGATGAGAGCTGCCAATTAACACTGATCAGTGAGCGGTGCCACGCAGAAGCCGCTGGAATGACAGAGGCAGGGACAATGGCTTCTCTCTCAATTAAATAACGTGCAAATATCAGGTTAATGAAAATGGAGTTGGGCGTTAAAGTCAGGTGTTCAATAGTCTGGCGAATGTCTGTCCCTCTTGTTTCACTGGTGTCCTGCTCTGCCCTGTCGATTAAGGTGAACAATAATAATTTAACTACAGACAGACAATTTGGTTCCTAATATTAACTGATCCAAATAAATAATAAATATCACTTTTGATATACATTTCTTAAATAATAATTTTTACACATACAATTTACATATTTACTCCTCTAAAGTCTAAACTCTGGCCCCCAGATTGGTTAAACTAACAGGATTGATTGTGGACCACTCAATTAAAAGACCCAAGTAGATTAGTAGTAATTAGAAATTACTATCTCAAATTCAATAAATGTAATTAAAACTACACAGCCCTAAATTAAACTCTATCTACATATGAATCATTAAATGTAATTCAATTGCAAGGAGACTTGCAGCAAAATAAACAACAAAATTCACTTACATTGCTATTCCATTGTTAAAACCAATTGAGAGTCTTTAGGGGGAGTTTGTGGCCCTTATGACAATAGAGAAAAAGATCAACATCATTGCAAAACATGTCAGGAAATGCCCCACCCCATCCCATAAAGAACAATGTTCTTTCTTGCCAAATGTAACGCTAACACTTTATTCCATCTGAACTATCTAGAAAAGCAATCTCAAACGTAAGAGACTTTTGATTTCAGATAGATAAGATTAACTGAAGAACTATTGAATAAGTTACAGTATAACATGTGTCTGACAATGTTCTAAAATGGCCACCAAATTCCACCCACACTGCATATCGCCATGGACATTTGGGGTGAAAGTCAAACTATGTCCACAGGTTGTCAGCAATTTGGCATTACTTGTCCACCTCCTAACCTGCTTCAATATGTTTACTTGTTTGGAACATGCGGTGTGATATTGCTCTGTGGAACACTGTACAGGTATGGAGCCAATAAAGACTTAAGAGTTTGAAAGAAATGCCTGGGACACCTCTGGGCCTTCAGTGCGAGGGTCAGAGAGGTCAGCCAGCCTGTAGCCCTCAGCGGTCCAGGGGGGAGTGCGGATGCTGGGGTCTGTAATATGCCTCCCTCTCCCCTGGTGCCACTTGTTGGGTTTGAGTGCAGGGGAAAATTACACCTGGACTCCAGCTCAGAAGCAGAAGTGACAGGCCAGAGGAGACGAGCGCGCCTGGGGAAAGAGATATGAACAAGTCGGGATAGTAGTCTGAACATGGTTGCCTGATGTGGTTGTATTAGCACTAGGGGTGTCACAGTATCAAATCTTACTTTTAAATTGTATTATTGTAAGAAGGAAATGTTAAATGTGGAATTAATTGCATGATTATTTGTGATTATTGGCACCTTAAAACTACCATCTGCAAGTCTGTTCTATTTTTTTTCACTAGTAGATGCCTTTTCACTTGTTTCCCCTTCCCCCCTCACCTGACTTTTGTTCAGGCTGTCTGCAGCTAATAATAAAATATTTTTATTTCTCATCTCGTGCCATTTTCCATCCCGACACTGGTATCGGTTAATATCGCATATTGGTGGATATCAAAGTAACAATATCGATATCTCAACAGAAATCGGTGCATTCCTATAAGATGTCATGTCAATTTGTGTATTCACAAGCTAAGAGGCAGCAGTGGATACACATGAACTTGTCAGACACCACTATGTCATCAAAGAGCAAACACACCAACACAGAAGATAACTTTTTGAACTGCCAGAAGAGGGGAATTTGAGTATGACTAAAGTATCGTGGTCATGCTCTCCAAACCCAAACTGTTGGACGTAAAAGGATATGCTCTCCATCAGTTCAAAAAAGAACTGAGAAAACCAAATGTAGATTTTGGTGTAAGGGGCCAGTCGATGATGAGGAGGTGGATATCACTCATCAGGAAAGCCTAAGCAGATGACCGAAGGACCTTCATCCTGCCAAAGCAGGAACACAAGCAGCAAGCCAAAGTATAGACTGACAAAAGCCAGTGACCACTTTGAGATGCTGGTTTGAAATGCTAGATGATGATAAGGCTATCTCAGAAATCTTTATTGAACCCTAATAAGGTGGAGGTAATAGGTATGTCATCCCGCTATCAAGCTATGGGAAAGTCGTGTTTAACCAAAGCAACTGAGCACTGATGGTTTGAGATGACAGATTAAGATGAGCAAGGGGATGACTCCATTACACCTCCTCTGAGCAGAAATTCTGCAGCACCATGAAAATCTCCCAATCCGGGGTTTGGTTATTTGTACCTAATCAACCTCTAGTAGTGTGATTTAGGCCGTTCCCAAATTCACTGTAAGTAAAATATAAATAAACAAAAAAAAATTGTATTTTTGGTTGTCAGGTACGGTACAAAACACTAATTTCTGAATGACTAATTTATCTCATACACATCATTAGGAACTGTATTTGTTTATTTTATGCTCAGTTTTGACCAAGGTTTTGGCCAGTTAGGTAAATTTAAATAGATACTTTCACATTCCATTTCAGCAAACAACATTATGGACTGACTGTTGTCAAATATCGATGTGTATGTGTGATAGTATGTGTGATTTTGTGTGGACACTGCTGAGAAATAACAGAGATCAGATAAGAGCTGCAGTCTTAAAAAAGACATCCCATTCTTGGTGGATGTTAGCTATGAGTAGGAGTGAGCTCTGCATTTGTGTGAGCCCATGCATTACCTCCACACTACACCACATTTTACAGACCATTAAAATCCTGTTTAGTGTGCCAGCAGCCCAAATAGCAGTAACAAATTAACCATCATGCACCTTGCTTATATTTCCCAGCCCAAAGTGAATTGCTGGAAACAAATAATGAAGAATGTGAGTGTGTGCTAAACACATGCATAGCATAAGTAACATAGTGATTCATTCAGATGGTGGACATAAAATCAATGCCATGTTACGCAGCCATGTAAGAGACATTATGGATGCATTATGCTGCTCTTACTGCAGCGGAACACTAATCAGGAGATTCGGTAGGCCCTACAAGAGCTGGACAAAGAGATTATTTTATTTAAACTATGCGTATGCCTTTTTCTCTTTTTCATTGCAATAGTATTTTTATTTACCTCCTTAAATGCATATATAAATTTGCCTGGAAATTCCTGAATGCTATCACACAAAATATCTAGCATCTCTATGCATCTAACTTTACAGTTTCTTGGGCCTGGCCATGGATTTTAAAATACTGATACTGATATCAGCAATTATTGCAAGTATCTGATACTGTATTCCTAATTACCAACATTGTTACTGTAAGCATACAATAAAGGTTTGTAGAGATGAAATATATGTGTTTGAAAAGCATGGACATTGTATGGTTTCAGTTGTGGAAAGTTGAAAAATTAAAAGTTTAAAAGTCATGTTTGAAGTAGATGACCTCTCAAAAGGGATTACTGGACAAATTAAATTAGAGACACATAAAATATACCTTTTAAAAATCCTACCAGATTATTTTGAGATCAGAATGTCAAACTCTTCAGTCATTTCTTGACAAACACAGCAACAGAGAGATACAGAAAAAAAGGTAAAAACAAACCAAAAAAATGTATATTATAGGTATCACTTCCCGCATGCAACCAAAAATCACAGTCCAATATTTGTACCTAATAAACTGTTGGGCTCTTGTATGTAGGACTGAAGGAGACAGATAAAAATGCGACATATCAAAGAGTCCCTGTTAAGCATCCGTCACGCGCGTCCTAACTACGCCACCAGCTCTCAGCCGCATGCTCTCCAAATGAGTCCCCCTCTCAGCCGCGCACTCTCAAAATGAGTCCCCTCTCAGTGGCGTGCTTGATTTATGGACCTGTAAAGAGACACGTTGTTTTTAATCTAGTGCCGCCTGAATCTGCCGCTCTAATCAAACGTGGATATGTGTGTCTGTTTGTTTGTGTGTGCACCATTTGGCCTGATGGTGATGTATGGGGCCTGGGTTCGATTCTTTGAGCATGAATTTTCCCTCTGATAAATATGCGCTCGGTTATGCAGACTGATTAAGCTGTAAACCAGTGTTAACTCTGTGTCATTGTGCGTTTTACACACACATGCATATCCGTACTTTCATCAGGCACAAATTTGCACTGGTACAAGAACTGGAGATCATTTTGGTCAGGATAGACTAAAATGACTGCACTTGCAAAGGCCATACATTTGTAGTTAGCCAGCGCCTAAGTATTAAATGATACAAAACTCAGTAATATTGACAGACAGGGTAAGGAATAGGGAAAGGTGTTTGATATAGAAGTACATAACAACTACCTGTTACAGTAGGTTCTTTATCAGGAAGTATTCATTGGAATCAGAAACATTAGCCATTTTAAAACTGTACAGTCATCAAATGAACAAACCTGGAAAATTATATATTACAATTTAAGCAGCTTGTGTTTGACTGAAGAATGCTGTAATCCGAGAGCCTCAGACACTGTCTCTAGACACAGAATTACATCTAATTAGCCCAGTGTGTCTGCTGTGAACTTTATCATGGGATCACAGAGACGCTGCTCATTTCAAATTACACTAAAGACGCTTAAAGAGCTCTGGCTAATAGCAGATAAATGTTATAGCACACTGCCAGATGGTTCCTGCATTCAGCATTAGCCGCTTGTTTGGCACACAGCAGCGTAAGCCCGGGTTTATTTGGCCGGCGCACATCACGAGTGGCCAATCTCCTGATTTAAAACATTAAGAGACGCTGGTTGGACTTGTCTCTCCATGGTCAGCACTTCTCAAGACTTCAATAAAGAGCATTCCTGGGCTGGCAGTGTTAGGCAGTGTGAGACAGGCGAGAGAAAGCGATCCATGCCACCTCTCACCCCACTCATCATAAGCAGGGCCAGTCCCAGGGCTACGGCGCACGCTTCACAGGCAGCGCTGAGCGATGGCGGCCTGTCAGCTTCAAACAACAAAGAGGTGCCGCCTTACACATCCTTCCTCCACCTGTCCCCCTTCTGTGGCAGCGACATCATTTAAATCATTTCAATCCTCCCCAACATGACCTATGGCAAGTGACCCGTCATCGCGCCGCGCCACCTCTGCGTGTGAAGCCGCGGCCCCAGCCAAAGTGCTTATTGGGCAGAAAATAGCGGCCCGGGCTAACTATGTGATTTATTCAAAATTATTCCTTCCTTCACACAGAGCATTTGCCCATAGTTCAATGTGGCTCAGGCAATTAGGGGACCGGCCACACCTCATCACAAGACAGAGCACCTGGCTGGAGCGGACAGACAGAAGGCGGAGAAGAGGAGAGAGAGGGGAAAAGATGAGAGGGAAGGAGAGAGAGAAGGAAAGGAGTGGTGGTTACACAGCTTCTCTCCACTACGAATAACTAAGCAGATAGACGTGAGGAAGAGGAATGCAAGCCAGGCACTTTAGGATTCATTTAGGTTCCCCATCTCCCTGGTCACTTTATTAGCAGTCTGGGAAGAGTGATGCATGTCCCAAAGCTATGCAAAATGCATAATCAAGCATTTAAATACACACCAGGAGAATGGGTGGGTGCGGCGAATTCAAGTGCATACATAGCCCTGCATATATAGGCTATACTTAGAGTGGATTACATACATGCACAATCATATGAGCATGTGCACACAAAATGCTTACTAGTGGAAAACTGTGTGGTGCTCAACTTTACACTAACAGTCCAAAGTATTCCCACACGCCGCATTGCCACTGAAGCTATGTATAGGAACTCTCCAAGGTGTATTAGAGTAAATCCGGAGCTTTGTGTGGTCGCTTGTTGGGGAAGTGGGATAAATGTACTGAAGGCTGTTCTCTCATCACATTTACATAGTGCAATTGTGCCTCCATTTGCTTCATCCTTCTTTACTCAGCTCAGGCGCGGTGGTAGTTAGGGAGGTGGGCTCTTCTTATTCCCAGTTTACAGACACACTGCAGGCGACTAACAAAGAAACAAGTAAATGATAAAAAATGTGAGGTGGCTCCCCTGAGAGCCAGACAAACTACAGATGCAATTGTACAACGGTGTAGTCTGGAAGCAACTGGGGAGACACTGTTTAAGATTAATTACCCGCAGAGAAAAAATAATACTTCTTTTTGAATTGAAGAATTATTATTGCTACTATCTTAACAACACCACACCACAGTCAACAGATATGCAGACCGGTTCACAGAAAATTAATTTTGTGTCTTTTCTCTTGTTTTAATAAATTATTACTAAAAATAAAAATAACAGGGACTGAATTTATAAACTTTTGGTAAAAAGTTAAAACAGAGACTTCAAAAACAGGTATCCACAAGATGGTCTTAAATAAAGAAGACAGTGGAATCAGGAGGGAAGGATATGGCTAAAAGAGCAGCATCCTGAGGCCAGAGGCAGCTGCAGTGACCAGCTCAGCACTTTACGTGTGTCTAATCCAGTCCTCCTCACAGAGAGCGAGAGAGAGAGGGGTGAGAGAGCAGGGAGGGGAGGGCGGACAGAGAGGGAA